>BMAU01017890.1:0-256409 GCA_019973935.1 Trichonephila clavipes
GGTGCCTGCTGACTTTTAGATTGCGCATTGTTTCCATTTCTCCGTTACGCAGATCCCAAATGAACAATTTTTTCTTTCCAGATGTTTTACAGCTTTTGTACTTTCCCAGAACAATAAATAATTCTTTATTCTGTAATGTCTGAAACGAGTGTGGTGGCAACTATATTTTTTTATCCTACTAGGGGCCTCATGTCTCGCTTAATGTTTTGCTACATATGCTTAAGGAGTTTGCGTGGTCACGTCCTTAGCAATTGTCCAGCGGTGTATATAAAAGTACAGGTTGATAGAGAGTGTCGGAACAATTTTTTAACGCCCGATTTTATGTTTCCTTTCGTTCTCAGTAAACTTGCTCCTTTATAAACATGTATTGACAAAATACTCTCCTTTTTGTATATTTATAAAATTTTAAAAATATAATGGTTATTTTACCCAACATTTTTAATCAAGGGGGCGGCAACTGTGTGTGTGGCTAAAGACATTGCCAAACACACCCGTCAGTTATCATCCAGCGTGCCACATAGTAGAAATTTTTGAAATCCTTCGATTTCATTACGGGTAATATTTGCAGATTTAAAGAATAGAGAGGTAAATAATTTAGATTTACAGTTTTATTTATATTAATTATGGATCAATAAAATACATTTATCAACATGAAAATAAACAATATATAAAATGTTACTATTTCTTCAACAAAGATAAAAAAATTAAAAATGTATGTTTCCAACATATTTACTTAAATTAGAAATAGACAAAGTGAAATATAAATGATTCCCTTCATTATAGTTAAATAAAAATTGCAATGCGAATTAACTCTTTCACGACTCTTCTTTCATATCGCAAAACCAGGGGTATAATGCATGACACGATTCTGAGCATTCAGTTGTTAAACAATTTCTTTGCGGAGTCGAAATATTTTCATATTAGGGAAAGATTTTTACTTTGATATGCCGAATCACATAAGTGGAAAGCAGAGTACATGCAATTTTTCTTTTTCAACAACAATTAAATCCTAGCAATAACACTCATTTATTTACAAAATAGCTGTAAATTTATCCTTAGAATTATCTTTCAGATTATTTTGTAGTTCCATAAATATCCATAATTCAGAAGATGTTTGTCAAATAAGGTCTATTATCAACTTCCATCCACTCAAGAATTGACAAATTTGTAGAGTAGTGCTGAGTGCCACTAAGAATTGTACACGTGCCACAGGTCCATAGATTGCCAACACGTTTTAAATGTTCTTATTAACTAACCATCTCCTATTCAAACACAATTTATATGATAAAAAGGGGGTTTTCATTCATTTTTGTAGGGAATTGTATTAGATTCAACCATAAGTAATTTTGTGTTTCAAATAAATTACGTTGTTTAGGGATCCCCTTAGAGCAAAATGAAAGGAATTTGACATAATTATAGTAAGTTTCTCTAAAAGGGGAAACGTTCACTTTCAAAATACACTGCGTAAAGTGGTTTTAGGTGTACGAAGTTATATTCACTATTATTCCTAAAATAAATTTTTGATATTTTGGTTTTTCGTTAAGTTTTGAAGTTATTTCTTCAAATACACTTCTCCATTACATTTCTTTCAAACTTGCTATTTTCTTTTGCGGCCACGGTAGCCTGATGGTCGTGGTTATGAACTCGTGTCCAGTGTTCGAGCCTGGTACCACAAAAGTTTAGCGTTGAAGAGGAGCTGATGCACGTTAAACACGTCGACGTCAAAAAGTCCTCATGTTGGTGTGATGTGGAAGTTTGGAAGGGGGTTATCAGCTCAGGTATCGTCCTCGTCACTTAACCGCGGTTCAAAATTACGTAGTCGCTCGTCAGTAGCCACCGTGTTGACTTAGAATGCAATATAAACCCTTGACGTGTGCACTTGAGTTAATTCGAGTACGCTAAACAGTTCCAAATATGCACATTAGATATAATTCAAACGAGGTCGCATTTTATGCTGCTTTAATTTTCTCACTCAAATATTAGCGAGCGCCGTCTGCACTCGAGATATTTGACTGTTGTTTCTTATATTTACGATTTAGTCGTTAAACATCAAAAACTCGTTTTCAATGTAAAGACTGTAATGTTGGACTGTGTGTGTGCAGTGCCGTGTTTCGAAAAATATCACATTGTGACATTTCTGTAAACGACATGTATGTGTCTTTCTCATACTTCTTTGATATTTTTGCTATTTATACCTGCTAAAATTATTTTTATAAAAGGTTTTTTTGTAACTAATTGTAAATTGAATAAAACCTTTTCTTACAATTATATGTATTTGAGGATGAAATCTGATTTACTTTATTCAGGAAATTTTTAGTAAATTTCATTTTCTTAACCAACTTATTTCTTTTAAAACATGAATATTTGTGTATTATATAATTAAATTTCTATTTATCTAAAATTATGTCTGGCTTTTTTCTTCATTAAAATATTTCAGGATTTTACAAATTATCTTGCCATTATTCATTATGTACTTAATAAGGAAAAATATATCTAAATATAAATAATTTCTGTCCTAATAAACATATAATTGTTTTTAGCTACAGTTTGGAAAATGCATTGAAATTTGTATCGGGACAGGATTTTAACATATTATGAATGTGTTATTTACTGCCACTATGTTATATACTTATCTTTCATTCTTTTTACAATATGAGTAGAAGTCGTAAACAGTTTGTCACAGTAAAATTAATTTGTGTTTTATATTCAAATTATACTATTATATTGATTCTGAAAATAATAGGTTAGTTTGACAAGCCATTATTTCCCAATTTTAAAGCATTGAACAGTTTTGAAGTTTTTAAAACTTTTCTAAAATGTTAAATTATTAAAAATATTTAATTATTGTAAGTGATTAATATTTCTTAGATTATTGGAAACAAAAAGTATAAAATTTAAAATATATCTCTTTGTTGAATTTTAATAATTATTTTTATGGCTAAACCTGGAAAAAACCCAACTTTTTTTTAAATATTAACATTAAGATATTTTTAAAAAATAACTAGAGCTCTCAGACCTAAATCCATATGAACTTTTATAGAACATATGTAAGGGAACATTTACAAGATATTTCAAGACTCTATCTTGAACAGGAAAAACGCTTTAGGGATTAGAAAACACTCTCATCTTCAAAATTAAAAATCTGAGAAAAACATATTTAAAATTTGTAATGGCATAAAAAAAATTCCATTGCCTGTAAAGCTTTAATTTTTCAATCTGTTACTATCCATCTTATGCCCTACATGAAAATTCTACTTGAAATATAAATATGACTGAAATATCTTTTTTAATTCAAAATATTCTAAGACATAACATTGATAACAACTGTTAATTTGATCAATTCTTCACTTTTATCAGAACCTTATATATTCACAAGAGTTTTAAATGCAAAATATTTATATAGAAATTAGTAGTTATACAAACGTAATCCAGAAATCACCAAGTTTGTAAACAATATCTATTTTTTTCTCAGTTCCCCATCGTGGCAGTTAAGCAAGTTTAAGTTTTTGTTGCATGACTTTAAAATACTGCAGTGTAGTACTACAATAGATTTATTATAATGTAGTTTGTGGTACATCAGGGAAATATTTAGTTCATTCTGCAACATTTGTATTCTGTAGTCTAATTGTAATATTACCTGAAAAAGCTGCATTTTAGATTTACCATTTTCAGTCATATTCCATCCCTTTCAAGTATTATTTATCACAGTAGCCTGCGTACATTTTGGTCAAGGCATTTTCAAAAAAAAAAAAAAATAATGAAAACAAAGTAAACAGCTTTTAAATTATATAAACTATGTATCAAAAAATATATTGGTCTTTAAATCAATCTTAATTAAGTAAATGTGAGAAAACTCAAAAACTTAAAAACATGAGCAAACAGAAATGATTTTAGAAACTAAAATTGTAGTTAATTGCCGTTTCACACGAAATATTGGATTGTGTTAAAAAATATTTTTATTTAATTCAATCTAGGAATGCAAAAATGCTTTAAAATGAAACCGAATTTAAAATCAAAACTCAGAAAATTAAAATTTCTTAAAACCTAATTGGTTTTTAGATCAGAAATTGAGCAAGTTTTCGAAATATATGAAATATTTATTTGCAATAAATTGGGTGAACTCTCTGTTGGCCGTGAAGTGTAGAAAATGTGCATTTCACAATCCTCGCCCTAGGCCACAGCTGTGAATGAGAAACCTCCCGTTTCGAAGAACACAGAGACCGAAAAGCAATAAAATCCTTCCCTGCAAAACCATTCGGGACCTCCTGCGGCGTTAACAGGGGGAAGCACTAAACTGCCATTCGTTTTTGAAGCAGTTCGCGAAATTTATCGGAGCATTTTCGGAGTAGCTAGCTTTAAAAAAGTAGATCGCTTTCGAAGTGAAATTCAATTAGCGGGTCATCCAGTCAGAGGGTTAAATGCAAATACACAATATTTACAGTACTTAAATGAAAAATACACAATACATTTTATGATACTTAAATACGATTGAAGTTAATTTATACACATACAATAATTACTAATAACAAAATTCATACAGGTAATATACAAAGATTTCTGATTGTCCTTTTTAATATATTTCCGTTTGGCATACGCAGGTTCACAACTCGGACCTTTCCATCGGTGCCAGGAAAAATTTCAGTTATTCTTCCGGTACTCCATTTCGTACTAGGAAGATTTTCATCTTTGATTAAAACTAAGGTTCCTACAGAAACATTATTTTTGTTAAATTTCCACTTGTGACGTTCTTGTAAATTATTCACATAATCGCGTTTCTTAAGCTTATATATATGTTGGGTAATTTTTTTTACTTTTTCCCATCTCGACAACTGATTGTCGTTTATATTAGTTATTTGCGCTTCAACTATGGATGTTAGGGGTCTACCTACCAAGAAGTGTCCAGGGGTCAGTGTTTCGAAATCATCGAAATTTGACGTCAAAGGAGTGAGTGGTCGGGAATTTAGCACAGCCTCAATTTCACAAAGTATTGTGATGAACTCTTCGAGAGTTAAATGTGCGTTCCCCACGACTCTTTTTAAGTGGAATTTAAATGCCTTTACTCCTGCTTCCCATAGCCCTCCATGGTTTGGGGACCTGGGTGGGATAAAGTTCCACTCTATCGATTCATTTGTCAAAAATTCTGCTAATGTGTGATCAGATAATTTAATCATTTTGAACCATTTTTAATTTCGGCATTTGCGCCAACAAATGTTTTAGCGTTGTCGGTGGTGATTTTTGCACACTTTCCTCTCCTACCAAAAAAAAAACGTTTTAAACTTGCAATGAATGCTTGGGATGTGAGATCTGTCACAAAATCTAAATGATTTGCTTTTGTACATAAACATACATAGACTACTACATAAATTTTATTTAATGCCCCTTTTCTTTGATTTTTAAACTTAATGAAGAATGGGCCTGCAAAATCAACGCCCGTGACATTAAAGGGATAATTCGGTGTTACACGATCTCTCGGTAGGTTAGCCATAATTTGATTCATAGTGATGGGCTTGTTCTTAAAAGCAATTCACACATTCATGAATAATTCTACGACAGTTATTTCTGCCATTGAGTGGCCAGAATTTTTGACGAACAAGATATAAAAGTGAGTGGGGTCCTGCATGCAAATATTTTTTATGATAATGGCTCAATATAATATCAGTTAAAACGTTTCTACTAGGTAAAATCATGGGAAATTTAGCCTTCTCATTTAAATTTGAATTGGCAATTCTGCCTCCTACTCTAATGATGTTGCTCTCATCAAGAAAAACATTAAGTGGAGTTAATTTGCTTTTCATAGGAATAGGCTCACCTGCCAACAATTTGCGCATTTCTTCATAGAACTCCCTTTCATGCAATGAGTGGATCAGCCAGTTCTCAGCATGACTTACCTCCTGTAAAGTAAGGGGTCCCTTTATCTTTGTAATTCTGGTTCTGCAGTTGTGTATGAATCTGTAAAGAAAACTTACAACACGAATTAATTTTACATAGTTGTTTGAAATATCAATAATGTTTTCAAGGAAATTGTTTTTAGTCACTGTCAATGTCAAGGAAATGTCCTCTTTTGGATTTGAGTTCTTTCTCATTTCCGTTAAGGTACACCCTTCTGGGATCGTCAATTTTGGTCTGGAAGTCAATTTGACGTAAACGAAGATCCATTCCACCTTACTTGGAGTTGGTTGTAGCGTCTACGCTGATTATTTAGTAAGTTATCTGCTGGGTTTCCTTGCCGGAACAGTGGAACCACGAGTTAGGATCGGTGAGGGTTGGATTTCGAAACCGAACCCCTTTGCAATTTGAAAGATTTTTATCTATTTTTGGACCTTTTCCAATGTAAGGTGACCTTTATAAAATAGAAAAGGCTCTGGTTGAACACTTCTGATCTGGTGATATTTTCTTGACTTTTCGCTAAGCGTGCAGCAAGCAGAGCGCCCATCACAATCTAGGCAGGGATAACCTTTTCAGAGGTGCAACACGGCTCTTGGATATTACAAGATCAACGCTGACTCTGTCCTTGTATTTTGACTCTCAAGATGGCGGCTGCTCCATTCTTTTGGACTGGCATCAAAAGGTATGGATTTGGACTTCATGGCTGAATCTCCACTGGAATCGAGGATTTTCGCGGAATCTTCAACTCTGATAAAAATGGAAGTTCTAACCACCATTGTGACCATACTGCATGAATATCTGGTGGTAGCTCGTCATCCCAGGATAACTTCCGTAGCCAAAGTTCTTGTAATAGGCATTGTTTGAGCCTAATTGTGTAGGGTGACAAGAACCCAACTGGATCGTATATTTTCCCAGCTGATTGAAGCACAATTCTTTTTGTGATGGGTTTTGACGTGTCCAATTGCAGAAGTCCTTTAACATCAATTGTAAAATAGTCGTGGACAACATCCATGGTATCCTTAAAACCTTTGAAAAGGGATTTTAGAACTGTCGTCCGGGTGACGAGGATGTCTCAAGGCCTTCCTTTTCCCGAGTTCTCATCAATGTTTGATCATTTGAATTCCATTTGCGTAATTTTATGCTGGCATTCTTCATGATTGTTTCAGCATCCTTTGATACCTTTAAGGTTTGGGAGATGTCATCAACACCACTTATTACGTCATCAACATAGAGCAGTGCTTCTCAAACTTTCAATACTGGCGCCCCCTTTTCAATCACAATTTTTATCGCGCCCCATTATACATAATAATTTACTAAATGCAATAATAATGCACTTTTACGATAAAGCAACAATATTTATTATAAACCGTACAAATTCATCACATGAAGTATTAAATTTTGTATATTTACTTTTAAGCAAAAAAGTTAAGTAATAGTACTAAGTTATTTTTCCTTTCTCTGATTTTTAAATTGGAACATATTACAAAATGCGGTGGTTGCTTAGAAGACAAAATATAGATATCAGCTAAATATAGAAAATGAACTCAGAGGGTCAATTTCTTATCTTAAAAACTCCTTTCAAAAACTTTGCTCTGTAGACAAACCCATGAAGTAGCTAATAATTATTAAACTTGTTCTTAATTTAGTATTAATTAATTAAGTCATAAAATAATCTGTGCACCACTCATACATTAAAAGCAGTGTTTCTCAAACTTTCAATACTGCCGACCCAATTTTCAATCATAATTTTTGTCTCGCCACCCTGAAACAACAATAATGTATTTACTGCAATAAAAATGCACTTTGAGAGAGAGACGCTAAAGTTACAATACGATCTTAATTATAAACCGTACAAATTAATACGGGAGTATATTAAATTTTGTGTATATGTAACTTTTAAGTAATATATATTTTAAGAAAAATACTTAAAATATATATTACTTAGAATTATGTTATTTTTCTTTCTCTAATTTTTAAATTGGAACAGATCGCAAAATGATGTATGTAATTAAAGATTTATTTTCTTCAGCATTCATTTCTAAGAAAGTACAAATGTCATTAGAAAAATAGTTAGTCAATGTCGTTCCCAAAATTATATCTATCACATCTGGCATTATAGGGTACGTTTGCGTGAATCTGGGCATTCTATCGGACGTCTGCGCAAAACATGTAAAAATTCTTTTCCTCGTACAATTCCAGTCAGTTTTGGTCGACTCGATACTCCTATAGCTACCGAATCTAGCTTGAATGTACATTTTTTAAATTTCCACGTTAAATTTGTAATTCACGGTTTCAACATTTACGGCAGTAGATTAAAACAATATCATACATACATTTTTAAAAAAGAAAACATTCGACCATAAAAAAGTATCAACAAGTACTAAGACGAAAAAGCATGGTTAGAAAATTAAATCAAGGCGATATTTCAAAAATACTTAAATTTTGGATTTTTACCACTACTAAAGTAAATGATGGGAAAAAAAGCCCCAGCTCGCGATTTGTGTTAAAACTTACAAATCTGTGGAACAACATGTGAAAATTATTTTTATCATTTAGCTATGTTGGCAAAAATTTTAAAAGTATTTTCAGGATAAGGACAGCTTGGTAGCAAGTTACGAGTGGATTAGGATCTATTTAAAGATACCCAGAAGGGTTTTCAACTTCCGAAGAAGTCTAATCTAGATTTCGTAAACTGTCCAGTAAAATTAAAAGCTTTTTGACACTATAAAATCGCTATTAAAAAATTTGGGATAAAAGTGGATAAGAAATTATATAATATGAAAACAAAAGCACTTCGTAAAATATTACCATTTTCAACATCCTACCTTTTTCAAACCGGATTTTTGCAGTGGATTTGAAGACAAAATATAGATTTCAGCTAAATATAGAAAAATAAATCTTTAAATGTCAATTTTGATATTAAACCTTTTTTGAAATATTTTACAACAAGACAAGCCCATGAAGTCCCTAAAAATTATTAAAATTGTTCTTAATTTAGTAATAAGATTGATTGATTGAATATTAACGTCGCACTGTTCAGCTGCATGAGGGCTTTTGACGACGGACCATTTTTTTTGAACCATGGTCAATGTGACGTGGACGACATTTGAGCTGGCACCCCTCTCTCCTAACTACCACACCAACGGGAAAACGTTTCAACTCTCAACAGATTTAACGTGCATCGCTGCCCTACACGGCGGGTTTTTAGTGGTATGTGGGTTTTTTGAAATCGTGACAAGGCAAGCCACGATCCGATATTATACCATCGGTTTACCGCGGCCAAATTCAGTAATAAGAAATTATTTATAAAATAATTCTTCATGATACATCAAACGTATACTGGCTGAAACACCGACTCTTTGCACGAGTTCATTTTTTAAAAAATAAAACATTATTCTTGATATAATAGCTGAACTGTAAGGAGAGTAAAACTGTGTGCACGACATTGTATACAAAAATGTAAAATGACTTTTTTAGATAAATGCTATAATTTTAAATAACTGTTTAAAAGAACTGTAATTTAAACCTCACACAATTAGCATTTAGAATCAATGTTAAATTATGAAAAAGAATATAAAATTCTGATGAAGAATAATTGTGTTACTTTTTAACATTTAAAGCGAGAAGACTTCAAAATGATTTAACCCGGGAGCATGCGCGTACTCGATACTAACATTAATGGTAGTGCGGGGGACTCAGTCACCCCAATCATTTGTTTAGAATTATTTTTACTGTATACGATACAAATCGGAATTCTAGTGAATATTTTAATTTATAGAAAGTATACTTACCTTCTTTCAAGGACTATTCAATTCTTTGATGATTTGAGAAAAATCAATAAAACTGAACAAAAATTATTCAAAAGTACAAGACCATAATACAAAAGGACGCAAATCAGACACTTTTCAATTATCCTACAGAAATGTTAAACCAATCAATTCTTTTTCCAAATATCGCAAAAACTCAATTATTTACAATTTCCTAAGCGAAAAGCAAACGCATAAAAGATGGGAGGGAACTAATATTCATAATAACCATACCATAAGATTGAAGGTCAATCAAATGATTAGCAAACGTACTATGCAGCCTGGCTGAAAAGTGTGAATCATGACTTCCTTTTTCTTTCTACAACTAATGTACAGTATTTCAATAATAATTACAGTGGTGAATTGTTTATCTTCTTAGAATTTTCTCAGGGTCTGGGTTTTGTTTTTTGATTTTAACGAGTAATATTTTATGTTAAAACGTAATAAAAAATCTCTGGACAAAATACAGCAAATAAAACAAAATGCTTTTTTCTTTAATTTGGTTTTGGGATCAAAGATAGCTATTTGATGACGGAAAAAAAAGCCAGATAATAAACATAAATTATGTCAGTGTTGTTGTGTGTATTTTTTTTTTTTTATTATGGAAGAAAGCATTTTGTTTTACTTCTCTTCCGGTTATTTTTTTAAAAAAATCTTTAAATTTTCGATAAGCGCCCCCTTGGGAGATGTTATCAGCCCCCAGGGGGGCGCGCCCCACACGAGAAACACTGACATAGAGACAAGTGTCAAGCATTTCAGTTGCTGCTGGATATTGCTCACGGTAATTCTCGATGTGATGCTTAATTGTTGCGGAGAGCAAGAAGGGGCTTACGTTGACTCCAAACATCACACGCTTAAATCTATACACTTGAAACTTGTAGGGATCTGTTTGATTTGATCTAATGTCTGGAAACAAAAATCTAACTGCATCTCTGTCCTCGTCACGTAATGAGATTTGCAAGAATGCACGTTCTATATCTGCGGTGCTAGCAATCGTGTTCAAGCGAAAAGAAATTATCAGGTGGAATATGTTTGGGTTTAAATTCCCACCTGACCATATACAGTCATTAAGAGATGGTTGTCCATCTTCATGGGAACTTGCATCGAAAACAATGCGCATTTTTGTAGTTAGGCTTTCTTGGCGAAAGATCGCTTGGTGCGGTAAATAGAATACTGCTCTATCAGTTGGTTTTTCAGTTTCTAGAACCCTTTCAATTATTCTTTGAGATTCATATTCTTTTAAAATTTCGGAATATTGTATGTACAGAGTTGGATCACGAATGAATCTTCTTGTTAAGGATTTAACACGTTTTCCTGCTACGGAAAAATTGTCATTTAACTCTTGTGTATGGCCTTTCCAAGGAAACCCAACTTCATAACGACCACTACTGAAACGTACTGAAGATTTAAAATATTGCATGGCTTGGTCGTCTGGGTCACAACTAGACTCTG
The DNA here is from genome assembly GCA_019973935.1 of Trichonephila clavipes. NCBI lineage: Eukaryota > Metazoa > Arthropoda > Arachnida > Araneae > Nephilidae > Trichonephila > Trichonephila clavipes. The sequence continues at coordinate 11,145 of BMAU01017890.1, forward strand.
CTTTAATTCCTATTGTTTCTAAATCCCAAAATTTTGTTAAATTTCTATCAACCTGATCTTGGATGAAATTGCAAAAATAATATAGTTCGATGGTTCGTTTTGAATGGAACCTGTTACAATGTAACCAAATACGGAGTCCTGCAATATTATTGAATTGTCATGTAATTTTATTTGTTTACTTTTTAATAATTCATAAAATATTTCACCTCCCAGGAGAATATCAATTGGTTTGGGAATATTAAATTCCGCATCTGCATATGTTATATTTTGAGGCAATTTTATTTTTGTTAAATCCAATGGCTGTGTAGGAACGCATCCAGTAATTTTAGGGACTACGAGAAAGTTAAGTTTTCTTTTAAATGAACTTCCGTTCGAAATTTCAGCGGAAATTGTTTTCCTCACTGAAATGCAAGCTCCATTCAAGCCTACAATAGTTGAATTCATAGAGTATTTTTCCAACCCGAGGAAATTTGACGCTTCCAAGCTACAAAGGCATTTTTGGCTCCCTGAATCGAGGATCGCGTTCATTACGAGCCAACCCCCTGTCGCACTCTGAACCTTGACCTTGGCGGTCGAAAGCAAAATGGATTTCTCCCCAACCTCATTGTAAAGACACGTCGCGGTTTGAGGGTTTATTACAGTGGCGGGACTCGGGTCACAAATGACCCCTGATGATCTCTGTGGAGAGGGGAGGTTTCTGTTTTGGTGTGGTTCTGATATCGGTCGGGCACACTTGTTTTGCAAAGAAGGGAATTGTGGTTCGCATTACAAACCCTACATTTCCTGTTCAGTTTTAAACAGTTCTTAATAAGGTGATGGCCTAGACAATTAAAGCATAGGTTTAAGGATCTCACTTTGTTGCTTCTTTCTTGAACAGACATCTCGTGAAACATTTTACACTTACAAATTGGGTGTGTCTCTAAAGGACATAACGGAGAGGTTTTTTCATCGCTTTTCACGACAATTGATCTGAATTTTGGAGAATATTCGTTCTTGTTTTTCAACGAAGAATTTCTTTGTACGTTTTCTAAGGCTTGGCTCCTTTTTATTAAAAAGTCTAAAAAATTATCCCACTTAGGCAAATCATTAGAATGTAATTCCATTTCATATTGTTTACGCGATTCATCATCTAGACGTTGAGTTATAACAAAAATTAACATTGATTCACACAAAGCGTTAGGTTCTAATTCTAGTTGTTTTAAGGCTCTAAGATGACTCTGAATGAATCTATTAAACTTCTGAGATGAAAAGCAGATTCAAATTTTATTTTGTTAGGATTTAAAAGTTCAGCAATATGACTATTTACAATTAATCTTTTATTTTCGTATCTACCTTCTAAAGCTTCAAATAAAGATGAGTAAGAATCGTTTACTGTTTGCAATTGTTTTGCATGGCCTTTCAGGGCAGATTGCAGATAATATAGTTTTTGCGAGTCTGATAAACAAGCGTTATCATGAATTAATGATACAAATTGGGATTTAAATTGCAACCAATCAATATATTGTCCCGAAAATTCCGGTAAATTAATGGATGGCAGTTTCACATTGTAATTAGCAAAATCATTTTTCACAGATAATTCAGAGGTATCCACATTAGAAGATTCAAGTAAGGTATTGAGACTCACCTCTAAATTATCTGCGTCCACTTCCATCGTGTCCAAACTGGCCTCGAAATCCATGAGCTCTTCATCCGAAAGAACCCTGTAGCTTTCGGTCCGAAGTTTGTCTATTTTTGCTTTCACTTCAGAAAGCGATGCGAGTTTAGTTCTTATTTCAACTTGATTCAATGGTGAATCCACATTTTCCAAGGAGTTTCTAATGCGTGTGATCTGACCGAGCAGATGTGCTTTCCTTCTGTTAAACACGGTGAGTTCTGATAGTTCTTTTGGAGCCATTTTGATTTTTGGCTCGGACTCGACACCGACCACAAAACTGGGTGAGGTCGATAGCTCTGATTTTAACCACAAATGGTGTGGTTATTCTAGAAATGTCTATAACGGATTATGAGCAGACTTTGAGTTATGTATAACTTGACTGCTCAAGCAAAAGGCGTGGACTGTATACTTTAAAAATGTTTGTTTATTGAGGACGGTAGGTACGTCCGCTCCGTGGCTGTATTACAAGCATACTGACGAAATGTAAACAAAAAGGACTACTAGCGACCTCTGCACATGCGGGTCGTAACAAATTGCTTAAGTTAATATTTTCAAAATTTTCGTGTTTTTTCCAGGTTTTGCTAGAAAAATAATTATTAAAAATCAACAAAGAAACAGATTTTCAAATCCATACTTTTTGTTTACAATAATATTAGAAATATAAATCACTCAAAATAATGAAAAAATTTCAAAAGTTGTGTATTTTGTAAGAGTTTAAAAAAACTTCAAAAATTTTAAATTTTGCAAAATTTTAAAATAAGGGCTTGTTAAATTGACTTTTTATTTTCAGAATCAGTTTAATAATATAGTCTGAAAACAATACATAAATTATTTTTAATATTACTGTCACGAAAAATTTTTTTTGAAAAAGGGTACTGTGTAGTCTTAAAGTTTATTAGTGTTATATTTACGATTTTTAACTGCTATATAGTATGGCTGGTTCAGCAAAAGAACAAAAAATGCAAGACCGTAAGTGTAACAGAGAATTTCAAACTTGACGAATCTAAAAATATGGCATGTGATTAGTAAAGGCGTCAAAGCGGTGTGTGTTTTATGTTCTGGAACAGTGGTATGTAGAACATTGCGTCTGTAAAACGGCATTCTGAAACAAATCCTCTTGTAATAAAAGTGAACCACAGCAAAAATAATTAATTGCTTAGAAACCCTTTGGCAGATGACTTCAATTCAGCAGGCATTCTACTAAAAGTAACATCTTATAAGCCTTAATATAAGTTGTCATCCACACACACAATCTGCAACAACAGAAGTCACACTAATGTTATTTTAATTTGAATTACACGAGTAGCTAAAACATTTACAACTATACAGTACAAAAAGTATTTTTTTCGTAGTAAATAAAGAGTTTTGAGAGAGAGTTGTCAGTATTTATTATTATTATTTTTCCAATAATCACAAGTCAAAATTATTTGACGGCACGTCTATATCACATTAAACACTGCTTTAGATAAAATGGCAAGTTGATCAATAAATGTACGTAACCCCTGACCTTGCGCATAGGTTCTCAACGTGAGCGTTTGAGGCTATCAGGGGGGCAGTAAAAGACCCAGATCAAGTTCGGGGGTTTAGAGATGGTATGGAGGGGCATGGGTAAATTAACCAAATATTGTCTAAAAGGACTAAAAAAACACTGATTATGTACTCTAACAAAAGAAAACTTTAATACAGGTTACTTTATGTTGATTGTATGTATTATAAAATTATGTATTCGGGGCAATAGCTATTTCAGATTTGCAAGTAAAAAAAAAAGTTGGTGGCTTTAAAGAAATATAGTTTAATAATTTTAGAATATATTTTTTTAAATTGAAATATTGTTTTCACCATGTATTGTGTATGCTCTTATTTATGTGGAGTGGGAGAAATATATACTATACCATAAATATATACAGTAAATATATACTATATTATAAATGTATACACAGTAAATATATACTATATTATAAATATACCATAAATATATACTATACAATAAATATATACAGTATCGAAATATTTACTAGAAAAGGGAGCGCCAGTTCAAAAAAGGTTGAAAATCTATGACACAGCGAGTCATGAGAAAAGCTTTTGTACCTTCAAGAGAGAGAAGACTGAGAAATGAGATCTACTGTGGAGAGAAAAAGAAAAGCTTATGGTATCCGACTACGTTCGGAACCATGATTTTAAAGAGGCGCATTAATGGATAATTTTCATGGTATTTAGTGTCACTTAGATTAGAATACATGTATGAAATTGTCTTAAGGACATTTTGGCAAAAGAATGATTTAAATACACAATATTTCGGCAAAAAATTAACTTAGAAAAACCTTTCTTCAAAATGTTCTCCTTTCGTGAAAAGTGCTTCTATTATAACAATATTTTGCCTGTATATAGCTCAGACCTCTGTACAGAGGCTCAACTATGAGTTTTGAAACATTCGCATTATTTTCAGAGTTACAACCATTTGAAATAATTATCAGCGTTTTTTTCTTAAAATTTCTCCCCTCTGTTGTAAAACATGGATAAACCCACTTCTAAGTTATGTATTTCAAAAATTCTAGTTTAGCCTCTGTACAGAGGTCTGAGCTATATATATATTCAGTCAAAATATTAAAAATAATAGAAGCATTTTTCACAAAAGGAGAATATTTTGTAAATGGGTCATTCTATGTTCATTTTTTTGTTAAAATATTGTACTTAAATAATTTTTTATTGCAATACTATTCTTAAAACAATTTTATATACATTTTCTAATTTAAGTGACACTAAATATTATAAATATTATCCATTTATACGCTTTTAAGGTTCCGAACGTAGTCGGATACCTTAACAGTTTGATGTTGCTATGCACTCAAAATGATATTGCAATATAAATTGATTACAATGATGGCATTAAGGATTTTGCAATGATCAAAGCTCGAAGGAAACCTTTGTTGTACAAGTACAATGACAGTGACGCAACAAAGAATAAATATGTCTAAAAGTAAAAGATAGTAAAGCAATAAGCGACGAAAAAGATGATAATTAACAATTTGAAAACAGTTCTTACAGCACAACTCTATACTGCAGTTATGTACTCTATACTCTAATGTATACTCTATACTGTAATTGCAGACGACTTCATTAACTTAATGCACTGATTTACAAAAAAAAGGTGGTTGGGTGGTTTGTGATGCCACAAGGTTAGAAATGAAAGTAAGGAAAGGATAATGGCCAAACTGTGTACCATTATCCTTTCATTACGGCTGCCAGGTCACAGCGAGTCCATAGGTGTTAAATAATTGTAAGACTCTCCAATGAGCAAAAACAAAAACAAAAAAGTGAAAAGAGTAAAAGATCTTAGGGAAATCCCTCTCGAACCAAACCTTTCAAGGCAAGAACTGAAGGAGGAGAGTGCTATGGAAATAGTGTGTGGGTGGGTGGTGTAACAATTTGAAGTGCGTAGGGTGCCTAGGAGATAAAAAACGACCCTGACCTTCAACACTGGCGACCCAATTTTCAATCATGATTTTCATGTCCCACTCCCCTCCCTCTTTACAATAACAATGTACTTTGACGATAAAGCTACAATGCGAGCTTAATTTTAAATCGTACAAATTACCAAGATAAGTATTAAAATTTTGTATATGACAAGTCGATGGAAGTCACTAGTAATTATTAAACTTTTTCTTAACTTAATATTGATGAAAATTAACTATCAAATACACTGAGCAGTATTGATACATTTATAAGTGTATTACATCAGGGTTAATATCTATTTTATTTTTTTATTATGTCAGAATGCATTTTGTTTTGCTTCCTTTCAATAAGTTAAAAAACAATTTTTTTTTTAATAATCTTTTATTTTCGACTCTTCAATATGCTCGCGCCTCCCAAGTAGGGTTATCAGACCCACTACGGGGGTGCGTTCACAGTTTGTGAAACGCTGATTTAAAATACACCACGAATGTGCGATAACATAGATGGCGCCACTGTAGACTGAGATCTCTGCTAATCTTATTAATTCTTTGCTACACTACGTATTGATGGGAGGTCGCCAGTCCCCAAAGTTATAATTGCAGTTTTTACATTTCCCCTGTTTACAAGAAACGGAATTCGGTGGAATGCGTCTTTCTTACCCCACCTCTGAGGGCGAACCCTAGCAAAGGGTGACACGTTCCCATGCCTGGAAGGGGCATTGTACCCATAAAATATCGGGATATCGGGGTGTGTCATTAGAATTTCCCGCGCTTAAAATGTCATTGACCGTGTGAGGTAACCATACGCCGACTCTGGACCAATCAAAAGAAATTAAGCGGACGAAGTAAATAATCCGCTCTAGGATTTAGGAGCAAATAGGCGCCAAATAAAAACGGGATGCACCCCGATTTGAGACACACTTGGGACCCTGAAGCACGACGTAAACAATTAGACCCAGCCCTTGAACTGGACTCCGTGGGGCTTCGAGCAGCGACATGTTTTCACTCCTTTCAATCCTCCCTTTCTCAAAAGCTAAGTAGAATTTTGTTATGAAACTATTTGTAAATTAACCCAAAATTAAAATTGTTAATTCAAAATAAATTAATAGTTATTTAAAGAACCGGCCTTTTTAATTTAGTGTACTGTTTTATTGTTTTTAGAGGATTTAGTGTTTAATTTTAACTTAAGCTATGATGCGACGTGTTAGTAGAACCTGGGTAATTGAAATTGGGTTTATGGAATAGGTTAATCAATTAAGTTTAAACAAGCGTCGCATCAGTATCTAGTAGCTGTTTCAGGCTGAGAGTATACATACCTTAAAGATACAGATTCACTAAAAAGAGACGTAATATGGTGACTTTTGGGTTATTTCATATTGTTCCAAAGCATCCTTGTAAATTATACAACCAGTTGCAATTTTTGTTCAAACAGCCTATGGCACCTTCCTCTGTTTCAAGACACTTTACTGAGTCGAGGCTATATTCCCGTCACCATTAATGACACCGACTTCTGGAATGCTATCATATCCAATCATTTTGGAAATCAATCTATTTGCTTCAGAGAATGTTCAGTAACGAACCTTAATTTGGATTTAAGGCAGGAGATCATCACATGCAGGGTGGGGCAAATAAAAGTCGCCCCGGAAAATTGAGTTCCAGGCTACAAAGAAACACGGCAGAGGAAAGGAGATAGTTCGCTAACCTGGTTACAGTAAATGTTGAAAATAACTACCATTCATCACAAAGCACCTTTGTGACCTTAGCCAGCAAGTTGCGGAAGATCGAAGCTGGACTGTGGGAATCGTTGCAATCTCATCAGAAAAATTCTGCTGCAATTCTTGAAGACTGTGAGGGTTGTTGCATTCTCCTTAGACTTCCCCACAAAAAGTATTCATACACTGAAATATCGGGTGTCCTGGCGGCCATATAGTACCATCTTCACCTTTGCTCTGATCAATCATATTGACACAGCCCGCACTAAGATTTGAACCTGTTTCGATCTCTTGGGGAGAACTTCACATTCGCGTCCAATCATATCCCCTCGTCTGGGCCACTTTTATTTGCCACTTTTATTTTATGGGCCAAGTGGGCCACGCTCAAGGTCTCGGGCATGGGGAGAAGCATTGTCTTGTTCTCGACAAAGCCTCAATAAGTTTATGAATCCAAATAATTTTGATCGTTAAATGCATGACTATGACCATTCGGCTACTGCATCCATGATGGAATTTGGGTTTTAAATAATTCTCACACATACTTTTCTTTGTGAACAGGCTGGTTGGCGTGGTTGGTTTGTTGCTGACCTTCTGCATCTTAGGTTGCGGGTTCAACCCAGGACCAAGTCGGCGGATTTTCATGATGCCGAAATCGACAGCAGCCATCTCGTGTGATTATATGGCATGTAAAAAAATCCCTAGAGTGTTTGTTTGGCTTGGGAACTCTCGGCAAAATTAAAAAATCCTAGTACAGGTTTTCATCGTCAGGGCTCAGGCACCTCCCTCTAGGCAGGAAATTAGGCGTCAAAACTACCTGCAGCGATTGGTATCTGCCTATATGGTGCCGCACTTAAAAAAGAGATACCAGCTCTCGGGGTACTAGGTCTGCAATATGGTAAAACACCAATCCGCAGCCCATTAGAAATATATATACTTTTCTTTAAGAAATTTTGAAGAAATGTTTGCTTATCCTTGACTGTAAAAATCGTCTCAACTCTTTTGAAAACGTGGTAACGGCATCCGAGTGGTTATGGTAGCGAACTCGTAGCCGGTATTCTATTTGTTGAATTTTGAGTTCGATTTCTGGTATTCTTAAAGACTTGTTGTGCAAAGGAGCTAATGACCCTTAAACGCTGTCGAAGTTCAAATTTGTTGCGGTGTGGAAGTTTAGAAAGTGTTCTGACATTTCAGGTGTCACTTTGTTACTTGACTTTGGTTCAAAATTGCGAGTTTCCGAATAATCCGAAAATCTTCCCATCACGTCTGTTTTAAGTGTGTCTATACTTTTGTTGTCCATATAGTCTCAGTTCGAAAAAGGTAGATTAACAGTGTGTAAAATAATTTTTAACACGAGCACAAAATCTCAGCCTACAGTACCACCTTCTATGTTACTGCGCATTCGGGATGTACTTCAGCTATCAACTGACTCAGGGCCAAACCTCAATGCGTTTATTCACTCCTTTTAAAGAGTGTTTTTTTCCAGGTATAGAAGTTTAAGTTGGCATTACTTTCCAAGAAGGCGACCGATTTAACAGCTGTCAAGTGATTTATTCTCAGTTTGGTTTGGCAATTCGTCAAAACGATCATCAAGCAAGGCGTATATTCGTCGAATGGGCCCAAAACGAGATTGCCGTTGTTCCCGATTTTCATAAGCGAATTTTGTTTAGAGATGAAGCGCACTTCTGGTTGAATGGCTACGTCAACAAACAAAACTGCAGCATTTGGAGTGAAGCTAATCCACAAGTGTATGTCGAAACACCGTTACATCCAGAAAAATTGATTGTTTGGTGCGCTTTATGGGCTGGTGGAATCCTTCTTCAAAAACGATGAAGGCCACAACATTACAGTCAATGGTGATCGGTATAGAGCCATGATTAATAACCTTTTCATTCCTGAATTGAGCAATCATGATGTCCAGGAGCTGTGGTTCCAACAAGACGGCGCAACATGTCACACAGCTCGTGCTACAATCGATTTATTGAAAGACACGTTTGGTGACCGCCTAATTTTACGTTTTGGACCTGTGAATTGGCCTCCAAGATCTTGTGATTTAACACCGCTAGACTATTTTCTGTGGGGCTATGTAAAGTCATTGGTCTAAGCGGGTAAGCCACAAACGCTTGACCCTTTGGAAGACAACATTCGCCGTGTTATTGCCGATATACGGCCACAAATGTTTGAAAAAGTCATCGAAAATTGGACATCGAGATTGGACTACATCCGAGCCAGCCGTGGCAGTCATATGCCAGAAATCATATTTAAAATGTAATGCCACAAGATTATCTTTCGAATAAAAAAAAATTCATGTCAATCGAATAATACATCGTTGTTTTATTGCAATTTAAAATTCTATACCTCTAAAAAACACCCTTTATATAGATGTGTGTCCCTTACAATTATAGAAGTATAATGATTTTTTAACGTTGAATTTTCGAGATAAAGCGTAGAATTTTGTAATTAAACTTCATGCAGAATTTTGGAGAATGGGTGACAGAAACGTATAATCTAATGAAACTAGTTTATGACGTGTATTGTTTAAGTAGATTTAATGATTTTAATGACACAAATGTGTTTTAGTCAAACCAAACAATGAAAGTTTCATCAAAAATAAAACAATGCTCATAACTTTCTTAATCAAGGATATTATCCTTACAAATTTGTTCCAACTCGACAAAAAATTATGGGCGTGTATTATTTAAATGTTTTAAAGAGTTTGATGTGGACGGTATTCGTTGTATTCGTCCAAAAGATCCAGAGGGAAAACTGTTGGTGTTTGTTGCACGATAACGCATCCAGTCACAACTCACTGAATATATTACGATTTTTTTGGGGGGAAATATATCTGCGTTAGTGTTAAAAAAATCCCCCGTATTCGGCTGATTTGGTATCTAACATCTTTTCTTTATCTCCAAAACTTAAAATGAATTTAATATGATTATTTTTATGATGACGTTATGACCATACAAACAGCTTTGATGCGAGCTCCGGAGGCAATCTCTCAAAATCAAGTCAAACTAGAATTCAAGTCGTTATTATTACGTCCCAAAGTTGCAGCTTATTTCCATTATAATGTCACCAGATGGCGCTCTTTTCTCTTGGAAATAAACCAGAGTTAGTTTTTGACGGTTAGATCATGAATGTGGTCAACGTATTCGTAACCTAATCCATGCATCTTGTTCCCATGCACAGTTTGGTAATAAATTCTTAAATTAAGGTCCGTCATTATACGTTATTGATACTTAAAGATATTTATCAATTTATAAGACTTTGTAACAAATATATTGAAACCGAAGAAGCTTATTTTGTGTAAACAAATCTTTGTAAAACATCTTATTTAATTTTCGAAACTAAATCTGAAATATTTGACACATTGTGTACGCTTATTTACGTTAGAACTCTAGCTAGGGAATAGAAAGATTTCAACTTTTTAAAAAACATGCGAAACCCCCAAACATCATCACCAGAACTGGGACAAGCATCGAGACCAGTTGTATGGTTTCCGATCCTGAACCATCACTCTTAGGACTCAGGAGGGAGTGTATTGTGGTTGCTGTGGCAACGGGGTGTACTATTTAAATACATGACGTCACAGTGGAGCATGCTGCTCAAAAATAAGATATATTACGGGTTTTTAGTTAAGAGTTTTTCCATCAACAAGTCGCGAAACAGTTTTTTTTATCTTGATGAGCTAACCTTCAAGAACTTTTATTTCGTCGGTGCTGCATTCATTGCTGTTCCAACCTTTGAGCAGAAGTGTCCGTACGATCCAAAGGGTGGCCTATTATGTGGTAATTCTCTTTACTTTTTTTGTCTGTTAGATGTTCTATGTATATATTCGAAATCGTTCGAATGTGTGTGTGGCTATAACTGAGTCGTATGGCTGGTTTTGTTGACTGAAATGAGTTAAATATTTGTTAATTTACAAAAAAGAAAGAAAAAAATTGTAAAAAAAATGTTCGAAAAGTTGAAGGACGAAGAAGTCAAAGAAAAGAGATCGAAAATACAGAAAAATCGCTAGGAATCAATCCTATGAGTGAGTCACCCGTTTACTGAGAATAGAATGAATGAAAAAAAAATAGAATGATGGAAGAAACGAAAGATCATTCTTGCATTTCGAAAGTATAAATCCTAAAAAGGTAAATGAACTTAAAGAGGATAAATGGTTCCACAACCACCGAAACTAACATAATAATCGGCTCAAAAGTTCAATCATTTGCAATTTTTAAACAGATAATTTTGCGATAGAAATTTTTGAGATAATTGGTTTATTTTCTCTAGAGGTGTAAATTTTAATTTTTTCACATTTATTTATATACTGGGGAATGTTGTATTATCTCATTATCTTGACTGGAAAAACGTAATATTAATTCCTTAGTATTTTTAAGAACTTTCTTCAATTCAACTAAATTGAATGTATCCTGAAGAAAAAAATATTGGGTGAACCAAAAATCTTATCCTGATTATAATTATTTATTGTGCCTAAACTATTATAATTAGACATATGTTCCCCCGATATATTGTAAGCGTTAATATGAATTTTGTATTAGACCATTTGCCTCAGTAAATTCCAATGTGTGTCCCCTTGGTAGCTCGGAGAATGTCTGTTCCCGCCAAGTGTTTTTTAACATGTCTTGCACTAATAAGCAAGTAACCTAAGCATCGTATGAAGAATTCTTACCAAACTTGTTTGATACATTTTATACCAGCATTTTTTTACCTTGCACCAAAAGGTTTGTTTCCATGACAACCAGAAAAGTCTTAAGGCATGGGCCAACTGGGCCCGGGGCCAGGCCCTCGATGTTTTTTCCGGTTGCATTTTCCGAGAAACTTGGAATTTCGGACAATATGTCAACTAACCAGGCCTAGGCCCACCACCGTACACTATCATTACTCATTCAGTCAAAGGGCAGCGGTTAGTTGAGGTGTTTTGTACGATTGTAAGTCATGCACATTTATTTGTTTCGGGTTATTGTTTGTACTAGTATTTGACAACTTATACCATTTACTGTCTACTTTTAAGGGTCATAGGTGGGGCCTACTTTTGAGCATGGGTCAAGGGCCTCAAGAAATCTTAAGACGTCCTGATGACAACGTCGAAATTTTCACTGCATATTAACAGGTGATTTTATTTCGTGAAACCAAAGCACACATAGGGCTTTTTCTTAAATCGGCGCCATTTCGTCAAAAAATGTCTTACTTATAAATATTCCTCCGAGTCGTTCTTGAAGAAGCATCCGTGCTACGTACTAAAAGCGCACACACACAATCTACTAAAACTGACTAATTCAATGGCATAAAAGTTACATTATTTTATTGGCTTATTTTGTTCTGTGACTTTCAAAATTATCTTTCTGGAGGCTTTAGAATTTTAATAACGAATTTTCAAAGATGTGAAAACGTTTAATTCTTTCAGGTATCGAAAAGGCACAAACACCCACCCACAAAACAGGAACATCTCAAATTTCTCAAATTTTTATAATTAAATAAAATAAGCATAATATTTTTTTTTCATTATAAGACTATAAACATTGCTGTTGTAATAATACTTTAAAGATGGGCAACAGATGAGAATTTTAACTTAATAAAAAATACTATTGGCCATTGTATATTTTTTATTTAACTTTTATAAAGCATATACTCGAATTACACATAAACTCATTCCATCGAGAGTTTTCATAACAATATTAAATGCAGCCTATGCTGATTTCTGCAACAACGAAAGTTAATTCTCACAATCGACAAAATGCATTGTCCGATCAGTTTTCTATTCTTCGAATAGAAAACTGATGCGTTTTCAGTATTCAATTCCACATTGTATTAAAATGTCAAATAAGCACATTGCTCTTTAAATTCATTCTAGATTCTAACGTTTCAGTTAGCCGGCATGCAACTCGGGGAGTAGGTTCCCTCCTCCATTTTTCCTCATCTCTAAAATTAACTTAATTTCCTTCTTAAAAATGTTTCTGGTGCTTCTAAGTTTCCTCTTTTTATCCGTAGGTGAGTTGGAGTTTTATCTTCTAGTAAACTGCTCTAAAGAACGCAATAGTGTATCGTTTTAAGGTGATTAAAAACCTTATACATACGAAATTCAAAAATTTTTAGAAATGATTGAGAGAAGAATTATTTTAAGACTTTCTGCAAAATATATGGTTTCTTTCAAGGCTGTCTTCGCATAATGTTAAAGAATAGGACTCGAATTCGGAATATTTTTTCAGATATAAAAGAACCAAAAATTTAATATTGTATTTTGGCTTCACTATCCTATTTTGTGTGGCCACTCGTATATAGCAGCATATTCTATCATTCTCCTCATTTTTATCTGAATCGACACATTTTTTCTAGTATAAAATGTGTTTCGCATTTTTTCTCCTATACTGTAATGCTAAATAAGCTACCCCTTTACATAGTTAATAAAAAAATGAATTCTTATGGAATATTTTGGAACTTTACACATTCATTGCTGTTACATTCTTTATATATTTTTGAATGCTTAATTCAAACTCGTATATCTTTTCTTCTTCTGTATAAAATCATTTTTCAGGAAAAGGGGAAATTTACGTGAACGATTTTCAATGCAGAAAAATATTTCTTTAATGTCGCTAAAAATAAACAATTGCTTATTATGGAAATGTATTTTTACTAAGTCACTTGTTGCAAAAAGTATATCCCATTAATGCGAGGAAATATTAAAAATCTAAAATATTTTTGGGAACGACAAAAAAAAAACAGGAAAGTCAAAATTAAAACAAATGAAATAAAGTCGGATTTCAAATACTAAAGACCGATATATTCACTGGCTTCCAAAATACATTTAACATGGAAATTTTTTTGCTTTGTTTTAAAAATGTTATTAATTGGTTAGGACCCTTTCACACGAATCAACTAATGCTGCACATAACAGAAGGAGCAGATTTTGAGGAACTAGTTTTGAATAAAAATCGCCTGGATTCCTTCACACGTGATCAACCGGCACTGCATGCTGTGCCGCTCCCTCAAATCAGGTTCTGTTCCACACTAGGTGACTCAATTAAAATGATATTGTTGAAACTAAGCTATTCACTCGCGGCAACATGTATTGAACATGAAGAAAGCTGTTTATTGCTTCTTCGGATTCAGTCATTGTACTCATTGAGTCCATCACTTCCTTTTCCGTCAACTTTGGCTCCACGTCTGAAAGGAATTCTCTCCCCTCTTCACACTAGAGGGGTGGTGGCAGAAACGAGTTGACTAACACAAAGTTTCCTGGCGTGAAACCGGCCTAAAGATAAAGTATAAACTTCAAATTTTAATAAACAATTCCGTCGCACTGTAATCAAATTAAGCTACATCGAAGGAATAATCATAAGTTATTTATAAAAAAAAAAAAAAAAAAAAACATAAAAAAATTTAAGTCAATTCCTACTTAGATCAACAAAGAAAATTTTATTTTAGTTACTTTTTATTGAATAATTACAATTAATATAAATATGTATATACACATGACAGAATCACAATATTGTGGCAAAATAGAAAGTGACTTTCCTTGTAATTTTCCATTTTCCTTTCTATATAGGGTTTTGGACTATTATTTTTGTATGTGTTACGATTTATTCATTAATTAAATTTAATTATTACAATAAAATAGTATAGTAAAAAAGAAATCACATTCTCAGAAATTAGGCCATCCCATGTGGGATTCGAACCCACGTTCTTTAGGATTAGAAATCTAATGCGCTATCCATTGCGCTACAGGGACCCAATGATTAATTTTCTTTTCTATATACGGTGTTGGACTATTGTCTGGATACTATTTATTCATTCATTAAAAAATTAATGAATTAATATTTGAAAAAACTATATTAACATCAAGTGTCATCCACTACAAGTTTAAAAAGATGTATTTCAACTTGAGCGGATGAATAAAAAGTATTTTATTAACGATTGAAAATTTGTGTGTGAATAAGATATATATCTATATATATAAAGGAGAAAAGCCACTCACTCACTGACTAATCACGATATCTCCGGAACTATTAAACCTATAGACTTGAAATTTGGTAGGTAGGTTCCCTTCATAGAGTAGACGTCAGCTAAGAATGGATTTTGCAAAGTTCGAACCCCAAGGGGCGTTGCGGGGGCTTAAGGGGCGTTATAGATAATTATTTCTATTTTTAAACTATTCGACGTACAGTCTTGAAATTTGATGAGCGGATTCCTTTCATAGAGTACAGATCCGCTACAAAATGGGTTTTGTGAAAATCGACCCCAAGAGGCGTTGTGGAGAATTAAGGGGCGTTATAGGCAATTAACTCCTTTTTAATCTATTTGGCGTAAAATCTTGAAATTGAGAAAGCTGATTCCATTCTTTAAGTAGAGATCCACTATAAGATGGGTTTTGTGAAAATTGTTTCCTAAGTGGCGTTGCGGGGCTTAAGGGGCGTTATAGATAATTATTTCCAGTTTTAAACTATTAGACGTACAGTCTTAAAATTTGGTAAGCGAATTCTTTTCATGGTGTAGAGAACCGCTACAAAATAGTTTTGGGGGAAATTGATCCCCAAGGGTCACTGAGGGGGATTAAAGGGCGTATAATAGATAAATATTTCCGCATTTCAACTAATAGAAACACTTGCTTGAAAAATAGAAGGTATGTACCGTTCATGGAATAAAGTTCCTTTTACAAAGATTTTTGCGAAAACGGACCCTCAAAGGAGTGGGGTTGTGAGGGATTAAGGCGTGTTATAGAAAAATTGCTGTTTTTGAATTTAAGTCATTTACTTGAAATTTGTTTGGCACTTTTCTTTAGTTGAATAGAGTTCCACTAAGAATGGATTTTACGGAAATCAACTCCAGGGGGAAGAGGGGAGAGTTATTGGGGCGTATTGATAGACAAAATTCCCGTTTTTGAACTGCTAAGACTATAATAATAAAATTTGGTTTGCATGCTTCTTTTGTTGAATTGGAATCCGCTAAGAATGCTGTCAACGAGGTATTGATGATAAAAATTCCGTTTTTGCTCTATTAGATTTAGACTTGAAATTTAGCACGCATGTTTATTTTATGGAGTAGAGATTCACTGAAAGTTTCTTTGGTGGAAATCCACTTGATTATTAGGTTAAGTGTGCGAAAAATATCTTTCTGCTTCTATTTTAGAAATAAATAGAAATTACATATTATAATTTATGTTCTTTTTATATCAAGGGGTGAGAGTGTAGCAGCTATAAATATATTTTTCAATGCAATCGAATTCTTAATGCTAGATATCAATAATTAATATATATGTAAACAGTATACATATATACAACATCGTGAAATACCCAGTGAAGCGGGTGGGTAACGGCTAGTATATATATATATATATATATATATATATAAGGATATATATATATATATATATATATATATATATATATATATATATATATATATATATATAAGGAGAGTGTGAACTAATTGTAGGAATTGAAAAAAAAAGAAGAATTATAAGAGCATTATCTGCTAAGAATATAACTTCTTTTCATGTGTGTGTTTTTCACTTTTTCAGATTGTATAATATTTTTTACCACATATTTCATTTTTCAGGGTTGAATTCGGGAATTTCCATGCCCTGTGCAGAGGTTGAAATCTGGGCAGAATGCATAAGCCCTTGCAACACTTGCGAAAAAATGGGCCATTGCAGTCCCCCACCTGAATGTCATAAGGGATGCGATTGCAAGCCTGGGTATTTTAGAAACGAAACCGGGGTTTGTGTACCAAAGGAAAAATGTCACCAAGGTTTGTTGAATAACAAAATTATTGATATTTAGAATGAAATTAATGATACACTGTTATATTGAGATGAGGAGAAAGTGTAATAAATTTCTATTTTTTAAAAATAATGCTGTAGAATCAAGTTTTTACTGTTCAATAGATTATCTTTTTCTCAGCTATGATTCTTTTTAATAAAGTTCATTTTTTAAACATAATTTTTTAAGAAATTCCGTGAAAAGAAATGGAGTTTCATGTTTTTATTAATGATTTATAAAGTTTTATTTAAATTAGCTTATTTCATTTTCTTGTATATATCAGGAAAAGCTTGTGAAATCAGGAGATTAAAAAGTTCAGGAAATTTAGTGATTTTTCAGAGGATATCAAGATTTAAACTAAAAGTTATACCACAATTCTTTTACTAATGTAATCAAAGAAATTTACATAGTTTTTTTTTGTAAATCCATATCGAATTAACCCAGCGCTTCTCAAACTTTAAACATTTGTGACCCAATTTTCAATCATAATTTTCTCTTCGCGCCCCCTCCCCCTTCTCACAATAACAATGTATTGATTGCATCGATAATGTACTTTGACCCTATTGCTGTAATACGGCTATAATTATAAACTGTACAAATTGTTAAATTTTGTACATTACAAGCCGATGGGAGTCACTATGTGACGAATCTATACGGAACTTTATCACTAACCTTCTGAACCGACCTTTTTAGGGAAATTTAATTCCCTACCTATTTCCAATCAACTCCAAAGAGCAGACAGGATTACTTGTTATGTAGATTAGATTCAGTATTTAAGTCAAACGAAATAGTAAAGTTAGAGCAATAGGAGATAGATATTGAAACATAGAGTTATAGTGATTTTGAATTGAAATATTGTAGTTGAAGATAAATTAATCTCATGAAGAATTGAGATTCCGAGTGGTAAATATAAAATTGTATTTAAAGTCTCATTAAAGTTTTAAGAGTGAGATTAAAGTTAAATGTTCATTAAGAACATTATTGAATATAATTCTGGGATCTCTTATCGTGGTAATTTCTGCGTGAT
The DNA here is from genome assembly GCA_019973935.1 of Trichonephila clavipes. NCBI lineage: Eukaryota > Metazoa > Arthropoda > Arachnida > Araneae > Nephilidae > Trichonephila > Trichonephila clavipes. The sequence continues at coordinate 28,754 of BMAU01017890.1, forward strand.
CGTTATTTAATGAATTAATTAATTGAATTATTAATTGAGTTAATTTAAAGAATAATAATTAAAACCTCATAGTATTCACATTGTTGTTGTTATTAAGTCTTTGATTCTATTTGAGAAAGATAATCAAATAAAGAAAGTTAATTATAATAATGGCTACTGGTTCTTTTATATCTCATAATTATTCTAGTTCTCAAAGTGTGGTCCCCAGAGACCATTACAACTAGTAATTTTTAAACTTGTTTTTAATTTAGTGTTGATAATTTAATTATCAAATTCATCGAGCAGTATTCATACATTTATAAGTATATTATATCAGTGTAAATGTGTATTCTATTTCTATTGTGTCAGAATGTATTTTGTTTTACTTCATTTCAGTAAATTAATACTTTTTTAAATCTTTTATTTTCGATTTTTCGTTATGTTCGCTCTCTTCGCGTAAGGTTATTGTGCACCACTGTTTGAGAAATGCTCAATTAACCGATATTTGGATACCAAGTAACAAAATTGTAACCCCAATGTGTCCTTATTGAGGAATTCACCCTTGTAACGCATCTGAGAAAGCTATTACTACTTTCATAATCCTTTTGTCTTTTTTTTTAGTTCCAAAGATCTATTGTTCAGTAAATTACACTCTACCACTTTTCAAACGCTCGCTTTCATCAATAATGATCTTAATTTTCAAAAATATGTTGTAGCAGTGACAAAGTTCTCATATAAAATTAAGCAATTTTTTAAATCAATTTATTGATGTACTGTGTTTTATAGGTCATCAGAAATTCTACAAATAACTGAAATCAAATCAAATTATTAGCGATTTTGCGACATTTGTGAAACTACCATATCTATCTCTAGAGATCATAATTTAGCTTTCTTCTTGCTGCATTTTTAGATCAAACGGTTTTTTCCAATTCAAATTTTTGAATTTTGCAAACATGGCTGAAATTATTTGCTCAAGTCGCCAAAAAAGGAAACTCAATAGTAATCGGTTGCCAAGAGCAGTTGGAGTAAGAGAAATAAATTCGATCGCTTGACATATAAATAGGTTGTTTAACCTTTTATTATAATTTCAATTTTTTCAAAATTTTATCGTAATAAAAGTTATATTTACTTTTAATATTCTACAACTGGAATACGTAGAACAGCTTTTTTGGGAATATTATTTCAAAGCAACCTCTTTGAAAAACTTGTACTCAATTAATTTCAGAAATCTGAAGAGTAAATTAGGAACAGAGAAAAACTAATTTTCTGCAATAATATTGTTTTCAATTTTAGCTTTGATTTTAATAATAATAGAGATCGACCATATGAATTTCAGGTGCTTTTCCGTTACCTGGGTCCAAGCGAAAAATCGCCAAATAATGCAGAATTCCGCCAAATGTCTTACAACATTAAGGGGAATGTTCGTTTGGTGCCATGTGCTCTATTCTCTGAATTCCTTCAAAACAAAGCACGTTTTCCTTACTTTCTTCCATCTTAATTTTTCTTATAAAAAATGATGAAACTTTGGGATTTAGCCAAAACTGAAGAGGATGCAGTCTCTTTTTTTCAAGAAAAAGGTATATTGACAAAGAAAGCAACGTGCGATCAGAATCATGAAATGAAACTGTCTTTTTACGACGGAGTACATTGGCGGTGCAATCTTTCAATATGCAGCATGAAGAGCATTCGCAATGGTACATGGTTCGAATCGTTCAGATTAAGTTGTTTACAAATCATTAATATTTGCTTATAGTTGAACTTGTTTTGCTATTAATTGATATTTGTCTATAGTTGAACGCTTTTGACTTCTACTCCGTTGGCTGTTTTGTCATTCGCATCGTTTGGCGACTTGGCTTGCGTTTGGTTCACAATTGGCGACATTTGCGTCCGGCTAACGGAAAAATACCGAATTACATCATACGAAATGTAAGCGCGAAATTTATTTTCTTAAAGTCGTCTTTTTACGTAATGCTAAAGAATAAGAACGTCTTTTCACATAGAAAAATGTTCATACGTAAATATCATATTCTGATTAATGCATGTAGAAAATGTTCGTTTACACGAGTTGATCTAATTTTTTATTTAAACAGTATAACATAATTTTGTCTCCTATACCATAATGGTAAATGAGTATTCGCTTTACATGTTTAAGTAAAAAAATGACTTTTAAAATCCTTTCATACTTTAAAAATGCAGTATTATAATTCGATGCATGAATTTTCAATGTTGCGAAGTATTAAAATTGAAAATTTTTCGAATCGAAAATGTACTCTGATTTATGTTGAAGCTGTTTGACTCTTTTGGCAGACAGTCTTAATACATATTCTTTTATTTTTATCTCTATGCATTTGATTTTTAAAGATGATAGCAAAATGTATCTTGATATATTTTTTCCCATTCTGTTTTCAAAAAGTAAATGAAATTAACAAACAAGCCAGTTACATTGCTTTTAATGAGTTAATACAATGACACTATAAGAACAACAGACTTTAGATGCTAACTAGTTTTCGGTTTTGCTTCATAAATATACTGCGGCCGTGGTAGCCTAGTTGTGAAAAAATTAATTTTCTATTTCACAAATTCTAATATAAGAATAAAGGTTTCACTTACCTTATTCTTCCGTTTCTAATGCCCGGTGAGCTTGACCTAAAAGATTCGATTAAATAGACTCTTAACCAAGAGAATGAGAGTCCTTTTTGATGTAAAAAATATTTAATGGATAACGAAAGTAGACAACTGATACATTTCACGTTCGAATTACAGACTCCACTACAACTACTGACAAACGTAAACAAAAAAGGAATGCGCTCACAGCGCCACTCTAGTTAAACTACAAGCTCGCGTTAGCTCCTTTAGCGACACTAGTGGTCAAGGTAACGGAATAGTGAGTTCGAGCTTAGTACCGCTGAAGACGCACCGTGTAGGGAAAAGCAGCACTTTAAATCTGTCGGGAGCTCAAACGTTCTCCCGTTGGTGTGATGTGGTAGTTAGGAGAGGGGGTTCCAGCTCAGGTGTCATCCTCGTCACTTGGCCATTGTTCAAATTTACGAGGTCCGTCGCCAAAAGCATTCGAATAGCTGAACAGAGTAACGTTAATATTCACTCAATCACTCACTCATGCCACCCATCCGGTACAGCGGTTAGTGACGCTGACTGTGGAGCGGTAGGGCCTGGGTTTCAATCCCGAAAAAGGCATAGATGTTTGTAAATGTATAGTGACTTTGCAGCAGGGGTTACTCTAAACAGCCTTTGAGCTGTATGTCCTTTCGTGAGGTTGGTGGAAGGGGGTGGGAGGCCTCTGACCACCCTCAGGGCATTCTCCCTCAAAATTAGGGTGGAACTGAACAAAATTGCACTGTCACCTGTATGGTGCTCAAAGCTACGGCTAACGTCAGGCGTACAACTAGCCCCTTGCCACGATGAATTTCGAGGGCCTTGATCTGATATTACTGTCGATCAGGCGGTATAAGTAAGAAAAAAAACTTACTGATATATATTCTACACAAAATCCTCATCAAAATTTAGTCTTCGGCATCTCCGAGAAGTACTTCAGAATTCAGTGTTAATCAAGTTTCTTTTTTAAAAATGTGATCTGCTTTCGTGTAGATAATTCACTTACAATACACCTTTTGTTCTTTTCCAGTGAAATTGGCAAAATGTCCTCCAAATGCACAGTTTTCGTCGTGCGGTTCTCCAGTCTTCCCAACGTGTGACAACCCTTACCCCATGGTCGATTACGTTGATCAGTGCTTGCCTGGTTGTTTTTGCAATCCTGGATTTCTCATGAGCAGGGATGGAACGTGCGTACCGGAAGAACAATGTTTAGAAAAGGATATGGTGTCCCCTTATGAACGTAAGCTGTTTTTAAGCAATTTTAACCTTTAAAATGAATAAATTGTAGCTTTTAACATTTATTAATTAAAATGTAAACCTTATGGGACAGTTTCATATTTCTTTGGGGGTGATCGTTTGATTTAATTGGAATAAGAACAATACTTCTCCAAACACCACCGAATTCGAGGAGAAATTGCATTCATAGACCAAAAACTGCTATAAATCCCCCCCCAAAAAAAGGAGGAGGATGGAAAGGACTGACAAGAAGACCAGAGAACAGAGAAGATTCGAATGAACACCTGACAATGCGAGTCTCACGGTTTTATCATGCATCAAGTCCCAGGAGCCGAAGAAAGAAAAGAAAACCAACTTGGAGCTCGTGACAACTCATTGCTTCAATCATCGTGTACGATGAATCGAATTATGGATTTCAAATCTGGTTCCTCTACGCATTGCTGTTCGGAATAGTGGGAGTTTCCTACATTACATCGGAACTAATGATCAATCTTTACATGTGGCATTGAAGTTAGAAAAGAATGGTACTTGTGTGCTCAAGTGAGATTCGCCTATTTAAAAAATCCTAAAGAAAATTTTTTTGATCGTGGTCTTTTGTAATATAAAACATAATTAAGGTATCCGACTAAGTACGGAACCGCGATTTTGCAAAAGGATATAAATGGATAATATTTATGATATTTAGTGTCTCTTCGATTAGAAAACGTACGCAAAATTGTTATAAGAATATTATTACAATAAAAAATTTTAAGTACAATATTTTGACAAAAAATGAACATAGAATGACCAATTTTCAAAACATTCTCCTTTTATGAAAAATGCTCTTCTGTTATAATAATATTTTGACTGCATATAGTTCAGATCTCTGTACAGAGGCTGAACTAGAATTTTTGAAATATATAACTTAGATGTCGATTTATCCATATTTTACTGCAACATATGGGAGAAATTTTAAGAAAAAAACGCCGATAATTATTTTAATCAGTGGTAACTCTGAAAAAATAATGTGAATTTTTCAAAAATATTAGTTCAGACTCTCTGGAGAAGTGTTTACTTCATATATAGCAAAATATTATTATTATAGAAGCATTTTTTATAAAAGGAGAGCGTTTAAAAAAAAGGTTATTCTGAGTTAATTTTTTGCCAAAATATTGTATTTAAGTAACTTTTTTTTTGTCATAATGTCCTTAAAACAATTTTACACATGTATTCTAATTTAAGTGACACTAAATATCATGAAAATTATCTATTTATGTGCTTTTTTTAAAACCATGGTTCCGAACATAGTCGGATACCTTAAGCAAAAAAAATTAGAATATCCACATTAATTTATAAAATTGCCAGTAGATAGTGTGAAGTGATAAAGCTTTTAAGTGATTTCTTTTCAAGGACCTTATTATGTTATTAAAAGTCATTTTATCAACAATATTTATATGTCTTCGCTTGTAGCAGCATCTCAAAAACCCCAATATGTGTATTAGAGTGTCCGAGTTGAAACAGCTTTATATATAATATGCACTGCCTAGATTTCTCTCACAGCTAGAATTCTTTCAAACCTATATAAATAATTTAAAAATAGAGGATTATCAAAACACCTTCTTCCCACCTAAAATATCTTTTGAAGCAAAAATGCCGGAACCCATTTGATTTTTATTGAAAACAAGTAAGATAAAAAAAAATTTTTAATCAATTCCTACTTATATCAACAAATTTTTTTATTTTAGCTACTTTTTATTAAATAGTTACAATTATTATAAATATGTATATACATATTACAGAATCACAACATTAAGTAGTAATTAATTCTTATTAATTATCATTAAAGTATCGTATTGTCATCCCAAACAATCGTGTATATAAAATTTCGGTTCAACTGAATGCTTTAAAACGTGAGAAAAAAAACCTTTTCAAGTTTTGATACAAGGCGCCAAAAGGGTCTCTAAGTCGCCAAAAAGGATGCCAACGTGGCTGTATCTGTAATTCTTTAAATAATTAGTTTTAATCAATTAATTTTATTAATTATAATTAAATTACTGTATTGTCATCTGAAATAATCATGTATATAAAATTTCAGCTCAATTGAGCGCTTTAAAATGTATTTTATTAACGACTGAAAATTCCACCAAGATAAATAAATATAGAGAGAGTGTTAGCTAATAGTAGGAATTGAAAAGGGAGAGCAAAACTCTCTTTTTTTAGTGTCATTTAATTTCCCTCTTTTACCAGTTTGCTCGAAAATATTTAAATTATAATGGAGTCCTTTTTAACTGATTGCTCAGTTCTGATAAGTCATAAATTTTTTAAGAAATATTTATAAAATTGTGGGTTTATCATAAATATTTAAAATAAGATTTACTGCCATGTTAACAACAAAATTTTAATTCATGTATTTATTAAAAACGAGTATTGGCTTGAAATTGAATAAATGACTCTTGTACGCTTGTGGAATAAACTTCAAAACTTCCACTATCTTTAAAATAAAAAGAATTGATAAAAGAAATTTTGGAAGTAATAATTTAACAGTTTAGATTTAAAAATCTAGAACTACCAACAAATAAAAAAAATGTTTTAGCTAGATAAAAAAAAATTAGAACGGATAAGATCACAAAAATAAAATTCCTCACTATTAAGTAGTAAATTATTGACAACTGCGCTGAAGAAGTTGCATGAAATGGAAAATAGTTAATGTATTTTCAATAATTAATAGATTCATTCTGGTTATCAAAATCGGCCTTTTATTTGAAATGACCATGGGTTTGAGAATCTATATAAAAAGATACTTGAACTGGAAAATATAAATCTATCAATATAACATTAATTCAAATTTTTTCCTTCATTGAATGTACAAGGAAACTTGTTTGATAAATTGTTTATGGATAAGAATTCCCAACGTAAACACATTCAGTATGATATTTACATGAAATGACTATAAAATGACCAAAAAAGCAAAACTATGGTTTATTTTATCAATCTATTGTATGTTCAAATCAGAGCATATAATGGGCTGTCAACTTTTATGTCTATTATGTAATTTTGAAGACGATGACTATTACGAATGTAGCCCCAGTTGCAGAAACACTTGTAAAAACTTCAACAATCTTGAAGTTCACAGTGAGTGTGGTCCAGCTGGATGCTTCTGCAAAGAAGGTTTGGTCTTAAGAGAAGATGGTATATTCAGAAATATAGATTGTTTGCGAAAAGACGATCTCCCGTATGAAAAGAGGAAAAAGTGCATTGTTCACATTATATGGGAGGCAGTTCTCTTGTTTGGGAATAGATGGCGCGCAAGTGCCTGTAGGAACTAACGATTTTTGAGACGCTTTTCAAAATGACTGACAGGGTAATATGTAGCTCAAATTCACGTTTTGTATTTTATTTTTAAACTATTTTCTCATTTGCATTGTTCTCAGCCAAATATCATGGTTAGAAAGTTTTTTTCTTACCTATGACTATTTACTGGCAGTCGGTTCTAGCTTTTAATTACAGTTTTTCCGATTTCACAATCTATTCGACTTCCTGCAAAATTTAAAATTTGAAAATCGGTATTTGATTTAAAAGTACCACGGGTTTGAGATTCCTTTTAAAGATATTTGAACTGGAAGCTATAACTAGTAGTATAACATCCATAAAACATCCATAACATTGCATAAAATTTGGACAAGTATACTCACCGTAAGCACATTCAGTATGGTAGTTATATGAAATGACTATTTGAAATGCCAAAAAAGCATAACTATGGTTTATTTGAACAATCCGTTATATGCTCAAATCAGAGCATATAATGGGTTGTCAACTTTTTAATCTATTATGTAATTTTTTAGAATTTTTAATCGAATGTCGCGAAGACGAGGACTATTACGAATGTAGCCCCAGTTGCAGAAACACTTGTGAAAACTTCAACAATCCAGAAATTCAATGTGAGTGTGGTCCACCTGGATGCTTCTGCAAAGAAGGTTTGGTCTTAAGAGAAGATGGTATGTGTGTCCATCCCGAGGAATGTCCAGAATCAGTGGCTCCAATAGGTACGAACCGGAAGACAATCACGCATTTTCGAATTCGTGAATGCTCTTTTCTAGATTGAGATTTTGCTGATCTTGGAATTTTAGAATGTTTTTCTCCTGTATAGTCGGTTCTTAATAACCGAAGGATTGCAAGTACATTTCGATTATTAATATCATGTTTAAATCTAATCTCTCTCTCTCTCTCTCCAATGGGTTACCGAATAATGAATATTTAAATAAAACGTTATTCTCTTGTCTTTTTCTGCAGGGGGGTGTTCAAAGATGATTCATTTCATTTTCCTTTTTAGATCCATGCCGTGAATATGAGGACTATTACGAATGCAGCCCCAGTTGCAAAAACACATGTGAGAATTTTTATAATCCAGATGCAAGATGTGAATGTGGTCCACCTGGATGCTTCTGCAGGCAAGGTTTGGTCTTAAGAGCAGATGGAAGATGCGTTCAGCCTCAAGAATGTCCCAAACCATCGGCTCCAAAAGGTTAGAATTTGAAAGCAATTATATATTTGCCAATTAAATAATGCTCTCTCGTGAAATACTATAAAATTTAAAAATATAATTTGTAGATGTAACCGTATTATTGAGGCTGGGTTTTGAGGAATGATATTCTATCTAAAATAACTTCTTTAATTTGAGGATGATGGGCTTAATGCATGACGGTCACATGATAAAGACGAGCACGAGTTCTCCATTGAATTCAAAACAGACATTAAACTAGTCGTACTTGTTGTTCTATTTGCAGAACTTAGATGACATTTCAAATTTCATAATTGGATAAATATGTTTAAATGTTATAAAAAAATATTTCTTCAAAAGGATTTTTTTAAATTACAAAAAAAAAAATCTTTTTTATGAAAGAACTTTTAAAGAAAATGTATTTTGTATGCGTATGTACTTTCGAAGAGAAAGTTTCTGCTAAGACCAAAAGTTGTCAACAACGAAGAGCGTGAACTGATTAGCTGGAAACACAAGGTAGCTTTTATCGTGTGACTATGACGTCACGCGAGTTTTTGAACTCATTGGCTAGAATTCCGTGGTTATCATTATCATGTGACTATGGCGTCACATTACAACTTTGCTCAGTTCAATTTTAACTTGGGAAAATGCTGTTCCTTTATATCCATATCACACTTTCATAATTACAGCAATTTTACTGACAGTTTTCTGACTCGCAGTTATGTAAATAAATTTGAAAATTTAAACCAAACAGTTTATCTAAAATGTGATAATCAGCTTGAAGTCCATCTCGGTATTTTGGCAAATGATATCTCAAAATATCAAATTACAAATTAGATCCGTAATTTACAATTTTTGAAAGTGAAATAAAATGTATTTTAGATTTCGGTGTGCAATTTTCATTTTTTAAATTTCTGCTTTATTTTCAGAGGGATTAAAATTATATAGTCTGCTTTCTTCTAACACTTGCAATTAAAATAACAGCAAGAGCTTATTGACAAATATTTCCTTGTTCTTGTTTTTCCAATTTGTTCTTAAAATATTTTTCGACAGGAAAAGTAAGAAATGGATAGCATACAATATATATTAGTATATATATTGTACAGACACTCGCGCGCAAAAATGAAGTACAAAACTTAGAATTAAGCATAAGAGCAGACAGGATAGGTTAGCGATACTTAACCTGCGGCCCACCGAGCCTTTTTCAATGGCCCGGTCAGTGCCCATTGCTCTGAAAAATTCACTTATTTAAGAACAATATTTTAAAAATTTGGTGTCCAGAAATCAAATGTATCGCTTTTGCTTTTTGTTGTTGATGTCGTACGAGTGCGAATTGAAATTCTTTTCTATTTTTAACGTTTACGGTTAGTAATAACAGATATTAATGGAGTAGTGACAATTTTATGGGTGGAACTAATTTTTAATTATCTTTCATATCTTGCAAACGAAAAATATCCGAAGAAAATATATCGTTTCAAGACAATTGGGAGGTAGACTTATTTTACAGTGAAAAACAAACATGTATCAGTCATTCTTTGATTTGTCACGAAAGTGCTGAATTTAAAAAATACAAATAAATATTAATCTCATTCAATGACACTTTTCCTCTAAGATCTCTTTCAAGATGTAATAAATAGGCTTTCTTGAAAAACATTTTGCAACAGCCACAAAGTGTTTTGTTAGTGGTAATGTCACATCGGTAACAAAGACATTTTAGTAGCTTGTTATATTATTGGTAATCATATGAAATCGTTCACTGATGCAGAAATTGTGAAGGAGTGTTTCTTAAATGCTTCTAATTCACTGTTAGTAACCAAAATAAAAAAATATAAAAATAATAATAATTTTAAAAAAAACACACACACAGAGGAAAAATATGTTGACCAAATTTCCACACTTTAAAGACCCTCCTTTATGATCATGATACGGCCCGCGTGAAATTGCTAACATATGTATGCGGCCCACCGTGAAATAGCTGACATATGTATGCGGCCCAGCAGAAAAAAGTTTGAGTATCCATGGAATAGGTAGAATAACATGATGAATCAGGAGATAGATTAGGGTCAGGTATGGTATGACTCTTGCGTATATATGCAGCATGATGTACTAGGAGAACCTCAGACCCTCCCCTCCCCTATATATAGGGTCGATTTTTCTCATGGCTTCATTCCCTTTTTGCCATCCCTATTGAGCAGAAGCGCTTGGCTCGCTATCGCTCGTCATCAACCTTATTTTCGTTCGGGAGAACCCAGAAAGTTGTAAAATATCTTGACAGAGTACTCTCAACATTTCAATGAAGACTATTACCCAGTGTATATCAGCTTAAAGGTTGTCGAATTGGTGCTTAAGTGTGATATATCCAATAGGTAAACCTATAAGCGACATCTTAATGATTCGTATAAAACTACTAGAATAATAGATGGCACATATTTCTGTGTAAAAAAATGCATTTCAAAAACACCAATCCCTCCAACCGATTGCGAACAAACAACACCGTTTAACCCTTTAGCGGGCAGTGGCTAATACGTCTATCTACATATTAAAAAAAATTCTCCAAGCGGGTGATGGATATGTAGTCCATCCTCGTGAGTTAATTGAAGCTAAAACGCATAAAAATCAATACAGATGGCAGGACGATACCTTTTTTGCATTTCATGTCCCCTGATGGGTAATTAAAAACAGTGTTTCTCGGTGTAAATCTACAAACTGTATTTTGATTACAATAAAATTTCTGATTTTTGAAAAAAATTTCGACACGTCTTAAGTATACTTTTCTCTCATCTGAATGAATTAAGCAAATTTGCAATTAAAAAAAAAGGTTTTACTTAGGTTTCTGGAAAGTTTTTATATGTGGCTAGAGGCTATATCCATTGCCCACATAGAACAGAAAAATGACCTAGAAATTTTCGTTTTTCTCCACACTTAGAATCATGTGAGAATGGAGTCGGAAATATCAACAAACTTTGCTTACAATACGAGGTACAAGATTCTCGGGCTCGAAAATCTTTCATTACAGCTTTTCTGCTCGGAAAAAACGGTTGCATATTATAAAGTTCCTCAGTAAATAGTTCATCAGATTTGTGAAATAACTAATTTAAATACTCAAAAATATTACTTTACTTCTAACCTCTTATACTAAGATTAAATAAAATATAAAATGTGGATATATACCAATTTCAATGTATATTCTAAGTATTCTACATATATTCTTAGTAAGTATATTCTAAGTTGTACAATTATTCTATTATTATTAAATTACACTTATACTTTGTATTTAATTGTTATTGAAATAGTTATTACATAAATGTCAATTTTTCATGATTTTTATTGTAATATGATTAATTATTTCTGCCCTGAAAAATAAATTAAATATCCTAAGTACGCAGTGGCTATAACGTCTAGCCACCACCCAGGGGAAAACAACCTTGATCAGATATTTTCTTGTGACTAAATAATGTTTATAGGGGATGAGAACATTACATTTATCAAGTACTTTATCATAGAAAAGTATATTTCAGCTTTGTGCACGTTAAAGGGTTAATTCAAAGCAAAACAATGTACTTCAATTTGGATCTTTGCTTATTTACATCTCTAACTCAAGAAAGTGAAGGCTGGATTGACGAAAGAAGTAACGTTCATAAACAGGAATAAAACCGTTTATACATGTCAAATTAAATATAACAGTCAGATTCGTACCACAATATCGATGACAATCCATTAATTCAAAATAGTATTACTGGAATAGAATCTATAATATATATATAAACGGTGCAGATATTTTTTTAAGAAACAAAATAAAATTTTAAAAAATGTGAGGAAGTATAATAAAAATTAATCACACGAATTTGAATTTTAAAGCGAAATTAGAGATATTCATAAAATACTACGTTACTTTGTGTGCGGTTGATAGTTTTTAAGACTGTGTTCCGTATTATAAAATATATATTTAGTTCTTTTTTAAATTTCACTTCTTTATTTTGAATTAATTTTTTTAACTATTTAAATAATACAGTAGTTATAAATATTGCTTAGGATGAGTACTCTCTCTTCCATATTATTATCGTCTGCTTTAGTTCTATAATTCTTGTAATTCTAATTTATATTATTTCTTAATTTATTTGTGGATATATAATCGTCTGTTGTTAAAGTTATGTTACTAAAGTAATTATTCTTAACTTACAATAGTTTAGTTGGATAAAAGAATTGTAATGCGTAATCGACGTTATGCAAGAGTTGAACTTCATATGCATTTATTTTTATATAGTATATTTTCGAAATATTATTTATCTGGAGATTTTTTGATCATTTTTGAGTGATTATAAAAATAATAGGCGATTATGGAGTATAAAATTTGGCTGATATTATTTACACTAACTTTTAAGATCTTATGCCTTTCATTCGCGAAAAGTATTAAGGAGGTCCGGCACATGAATTTTTAAAAGATTATCGATTTTGACTTTTTTACATTTTTTAAAAGTTCAAACATTTCTGCTTAAAATGATATATGATACAGAGAAATGCGATAATTAGAAGCGTTTTTTATTTATTTTTTAAAAGAAGCCACTCTCATTGACAAATTACAAATTTTTAGTTTAAAGCCTGTTTTCTCAAAATACAATATTTTTTCTCTTTATGGACCTTTTTCTCAAAAACTAATTAATGTAGGATCCTCAAAATTTCAGTGACATACTTTCAACATGTTTACATATTTTATATAATGGAGGGAATAAGATATATCTAGCGAACTGTTTTAGATAGTGTATTTTTAAACTAAATTTTAAGGAAAAAAATTTGGCATTTTTAAAAAAATTCATAATTATTTTAATTTTTAACAAAAGGACAAAACCCTCCATTAAAGTCTCATTGATAGTATACATATAACCTCATGTAAAAATATCATCTATTAGTAGCTAGAAGTATCTAAGAAAAAGGTACATAAACTTACGTAATTTAACATGGGCTTCTATGGAAGTGCCGGCCCCCCAATAAAAGAAATATTTTTTACATGTTTCGAATCGAAAAAAGCAGAACATTCCTTAATATTATGTAAGTCTTTTTTGAAAGAATCTTTAAAATAACGTTTCCATATTTTAAATAAAAAACTTAGGATTATATCCATGAGCTAACAAAAAATTAAACAGTGCAGGAATAAAGCCGGGTCTGTATTAACAAAAAAGATGTAATAATGATATAGTTGTAAAACTATGCCAAACTATGTTGAAATTATATGAAATTAGAATAGTATTATTATTCCTTGATTTAAATTTATGGTTTTGTTATAGGAAAACATCGAGCACAAATACCGAATTAGAGGTTTTGTGTACGTTTTAGTACAAGATAGGATTTATATTTCGAATTCAACATTTATATATGTATGACGATTCCGATTTAGGAAAATATTTTTTTCAACATTTTAGCCGTATTACATGTAAAATATTTCACTTTGCTACATTTTGTTTTCATTTGAACAGATAAAAAAATTAAATTCTGTAAAATTAGGGAACGGGTAATTTTTTTAGGAATACAGTTAAATAGTGGACTTATTATATTTTACATAATATTAAAAACGACATTTTGAATTATATGAAGAAATCATAATTATATAGTTCACAAAGTCATCAATAAATGCATGTTCCCCCTTGTCATATTTTAAACCAGATTACGCATTTCATTTTAATTTTTAGTTACGTGTCGTGTAGATGAAGATTATTACGAATGCAGTCCCAGCTGTAAAAACACCTGTGAGAACTTCAACAATCCAGGAGCTAAATGCCGGTGTGGTCCGCCTGGATGCTTCTGTAGACAAGGTTTGGTCTTAAGAGCAGATGGCAGATGTGTACGGCCTCAAGAATGTCCAAAGCCTCCAGCTCCAAAAGGTTAGAATCTGAAGGCAGTTGTGTATTTATTACTTACAAAATACTCACTGCTGTGTAATGTATTAATGTAATGTATGAGAATGCTGTGTAATGTATTAAATATATATAAAATCGCAGTTTTACAACCGCAAGGCTGATGGTGCTTTTAGTGAATGATAATTTGTCTAAAATTGTCTTTTAAATGGTATGATTATCATTTGAAACAGTTAAGGTTAAATTCAAAGGTTTCTTCATGATCGTATTATTCTCAGAATTACAGCCATTTTGAAAATAATTTACTAATTCACTCTGAAGCAGCTGAATTTAAATAAAAGACTGATTCTCTTGAAAGAGGTAATCAGTTTGGAGTCATTATAGCAAATGATATTCAAAAACATTAAAGGGCCAATTAAAAGATGATTTGAAACTAAACATTTTAAAAGAGATCCCTCTAACTTGAAGCCCATTTAATTCTATAAATCTCAAAATATCAAACAACAAATTGGAGCTGTGATTTTTAAATTTTTTTGAAAAGGAAAATTAAATAATGCATTTTTAGTATTCTGGGCGCTTTGATTCATATATTCTATTTATATTTTGTGAAGCATAATCATACTTAAGTTGCGAGAGCTATAGCAAATATCATACGAATACCATTTACTCACTGTCATTTTTTTATCGCTGAACAAAAAAATTCGGTAAATTTAAGAACTGTTAATATAGAAGTAAAAAGAATTAAAAGGCACTATATTCATTAAAAAGACAGTCTGAATATTCAAAAAAGTATAACAAGGGTTTATATATTCATAAAAACCATACATTCTATTATGTTATATATTTTTAACCCAAATTACACGTTTCTAATTCAATTTTAGTTGTTTGTCGTCAAGATGAGGAATACTACGAATGTAATCCCAGGTGCAGAAACACTTGTGAGAATTTCAACAATCCAGAACAGAAATGTCAGTGTGGTGCACCTGGATGCTTCTGCAGGCAAGGTTTGGTCTTGAGAGCAGATGGTAGATGCGTCCGGCCTGAAGAATGTCGAAAACCATCAGCTCCAAAAGGTTAGAGTCTAAACGACAGTTATGTACTATTTACTAAATACTAACACTTACGGAATATTATGTAATGTTTTAAATGTGTCAAGACATGGGGTTTCAGCCGTGGGGCTCTAGGTATTTTTGGTGATTGATAATGTGTCTAAAACTGTCTCTTAAAAGGAATTATGAAATTTTTTGTTTGTAATGTAAGGTGTCTGAGACTGCGTTGCCACATTTCTTTTGGCCAGGAAGCTGGTGACAAGGAAGGTGGTCTGAACGGAGAGTTGCCATGGTGAAGTATCCAATCACTTCTGCTGATGTTTGGCTTGTAGCGTCGAATCCTTTTTATAAGTTTTTCGGTACAACTCCAAAACGCTTAGAGTTATTGGTTGTTGGGAAGGTACAGACTCATGTAGGATGCTCCTCCTGATGTCAAAAAATACAATGAGCATGGTCTTGATCTTTGATTTGCTCATAAGAGTCTTCTTGGGGGAGGTAAGATGAGAAGATGTACCACTTGGCTCTTTGCCTTTTCGATTCAGGGTTTGCTGAAAAATCCACGTTCTGTATCATATGATAATAAATATTATCAGAAAAAAAGTAACCATTCTCATACATTTCTAATTCTGATACATTACAATTTCCTTGTTTTGAAACTTTTACAACAGATGAAACAGGTTCAAGATATCATCTGTTGTTACCTTCAAAGAGCTCGGAGACAACAGAGACAGCACTTTCTCACCAGGTGACCACCTCTGTTTCTAATCTCCAGAGATAGAGGGCGCTGTAATATGCTGTCACTTAACAATATCACTTTCCGGGAAGACTTTGTTCACGTTGCCATAATTTTTTATCACTGCAAAAAAATTTACAGTTTAGAACAGGGAAGAATTCTTTAGGAGCTTCTAAAGTTTTCTTATCTAATAAACATGCAACCTAGACATCTATTTTTGTCAACAAATTTAACAAATGAATTTTTCTCACCAGGGTTACTCTTACTCATGAACATTATTGGTAGTTTTAGAAATAAAGTTAAATAAAAGGGAGACTTTATATACCATAACAATTAAAAGAATATAAATTATTAAAAAAAGTATAACAGTGATCCACCTAGTTATAAAAAATATACACTCATATCCCTGACATTTTATTAAACCTAAGTACGCATTTCTTTTTTCCTTTTTAGCTGTTTGTCGGGAAGATGAAGACTATTACGAATGCAATCCCAGTTGCAGAAATACTTGTGAGAATATGTACAATGAAGAACTCAAATGTGAATGTGGTCCACCTGGATGCTTCTGTAGGGAAGGATTGGTCTTGAGAGCAGATGGAAGATGCGTCCGGCCTCAGGAATGTCCAAAACCACCGGCTCGAAGACGTACGCATTTTCATATTAATTAATTATATTTTCTAGAGTGAATTTCTGTTGGTCTTGGAAGGTTACAAATCTTTCCTTTCATACAGTCGCTTCTTAAGAACCAAAAGTTTAAAAGATTTTTTCGATAATTAATATTATACCTAAAAGATTTTTTTGAAACTGAAATGGGTTAATGGACTTTTAAATCAGATGTCAACCTTGTTTATTTTTAAACGTGGACTTATCAAAAGGTACCGATTTTTAAGTTTTCGTACGTAAGCAAATGAAAGTAGAGATATATGGTTTGGGGCTTGTACGTAGGCTATCTTTATGAATATGTGGGAATTTGTCCAACATTAATGTACTAATGGTTGTTTCATTTGTTGCTCGATAGGTTACACCAATTTATAAAAGCATAGAAGTCTAAAATGCAAAAACATGGGACAAGTTATTTGACTATTGAGCTATTCTTCGTGTTTTGAAGAAGTTGAACTGGGGTGCTTGAAATAAGGTACTTCTTATTTGAGTTTTAGAATGACATTAATTAAAATTAATCAGTCTGTGACTATAGTAAATATAAAGACCCACTGACTTCCAGACCTTTCTTTAATGTACTTTTGCGTGGCTCATGGAATTTCGAATGTAAAAAGTTCCACATAAATAACTAGTTGGTTCTTTCGGAGTAAATTGTAATTTATTCTGAAACTTTCTAGTAAGCACAGCCGATTGACTTTTAATAAAAAAACAAATAACGCGCGTAAAATACACAAATGACAACAAATTATTTTATTAATACAAATATGTAGTCACAATATTGCATGAGTTAATGAAATGCCCAGTCATAGTCAAGCTTTGACTCTAATGTTGTTTCCCTTTTATTGTTCTTACGTTGCCTTGGAGACAATTTCTGGGAACTGCTAAAGAGTTTTTTCATCAAATAATAATAATCAATACTACATACTGGACATCTATTTTTCTCTCCGAATTCGGCGATCAGATTTGTCATCAAGGCCCCTCATACTCATTAATAATACTGAAGAGTATTTTTTGTTTGGAATACTAATTATCTTTCTGGTCATAATTGCTTTCGTGAAATTCACTTTCATTACGTATTGAGCAAAATATTGTTAATAATACAAAATTATTTGGGATGAATTGGCCATCAAGTTTAAAAATATCATAGCATTGTATTTAACACTCCAACTCTGTCACGAATAGCTGTTATCCTATTGGTCAGGCACCCAACTCTTCTCTGGCTCCCATTGACCAAGAGAAACTCCAGCATAATAGCTTAAATTTTTTGTAACTTAAAAAAAAAGCTATTTTTAGTAATTTTTCTGAAAATAAGAATAAAACTATTCATGTAATATATTTAATTTCTTAAAGATATTTCAAACTCTTATCTAAAATATTTATCTATTTATGCATCTAATTTTTGAACTTAAGCTATGAAATACCTTAATTTGACATCTGGGCAAGATTAAGTATTTTCTTGCCATCTCAGCCCATTTGAGAGTTGACAAAAGCTCAAGAGAGCCAAGTGCTCCAAATAACCCCCAGCCACAGCATCGTATTTTACAAGGGTAGAGAAGGGATCGTCAGATCACCCTAGGTATTTATGAAGAATGTATTGAGGTTTCATTGTAAAAATAATAAATATTCTTACTTGTATTATTCTCTCTCTCTCTCTCTCTCTCAGCACATATTTCACTCATTCTAATTAAAATATTTCAAAATGATAAATTTGAGGGAAAGTGCTGCGAAGTTATCCAGATAGAGATACAATGCACTATTCTGTTTAAAGTAACTACATTAATATCTTTTGCTAAAAGTTCTTAAATGTTCTCACAGAGTATCACTATAAGCAAGTGTTGATTGTATAACTTAATTAGATATCTTTATATAGAGCCTCCACCACGATGTCCAAAAAATGCCATTTACATTGAATGTGGATCGCCATGCCCTCCAACCTGCGAGGATCTCGAACCGGAGCCTTGCGAAGAGAAATGCGTGCAGGCATGTTACTGCAAACCGGGTTATGTGAAAAGGAAAGATGGAATATGTGTTAAAATAGAAACTTGCTTGCCTCGCAGAAGACCAGGTGGGTAATGGAAACGCGCGATGGGGTGTATAAAAATATTCTTTCATATAATTCATAGTTTATTGTGATCTAAAGGGCAAAAAATCTTCAATTGAATCTTTTATATCTTATATATTAAGAACATATCCATTATGCTCATTCTCTTAAAAATTTATTTGCGTGGAGCGAAAGTGAAATTGTTTTTATAAAGCCCTTTTTATAACGATAGGATTATGCTATTGGAAAAGGACTATTTTGATTAAATTAGCGGAGAAATTACAGTATAATATATAAATTTCGTGTCAAACATGTTTAAACTACCGTATTTACTCGAGTTTAATCCCCCATAGGTTCTAAGTGTCACCCCCATTTATTTACACGATCGAAAAAAAAATATAAAAAAAAATTGAGTAAAAGGCTCTTCGATATCCAATGCTTAAGAAATTTTTAAAAAGATTGAATGAGAAATAAAAAGTTAATAATTAAATTATTGTACCAGTATTATATAAAAACTTGCATATACATACATGAACCTATAATTACTCGAACCGTCAGTATCATGTTTCGAAAATCATTCATCACTCCCTTTGATACGGCAAACTTCGGAATCGGCGTCGCCAAGGTTGCGGCCATCCATGCAGCATTTTTTTTTAAAGAATGCATTTTAGAAGAATGTAAAAGAATTATTATAGACTGCTGAACATTTTTTACAAGAAAAAATTATATCATTTTGCATGCGCAATCGATGCATATTTATTTTATCCGTGTCAAATTTTCAATGGTCGCTGCTCTGTTTCCGTTTTTTTCTGCTTATAAAATTGCCTCCCTTTTCAAACTTGCGTCATAGTGAACTCGTATTGATGCTATTACTGCATTCTTTGATGTTTAGGTGATTGAAAGAAAGCGTATACGAAAAAAAAATTTCTAAATACGAGCAGACAACGATGTTTAGGATAGACTGGATACTGGAGATAAACTGCGGAATCGGATAAGGCATTGATACAAGTGGCCAGAATGGACAGCTACATTTTTCCTTTTGAAAAGAGTGGAGACTCAATTTCCCACTTCCAACAAATGTTTCGCCTGCGATTCTAAGCCGCACCGATTTTCAATAACATTAACATTGTAAAAATAGAGAGGCTTAGATTCGAGTAAATGGGGTATATTAGACAAGTTTGAAGAATTAATGTTTAAATCTGGTGGGATTGTGTGCATTTAGCTTTCTTCAAGAACGCTCATCATCATGTGGAAAATTTGGCTTGATAGAAGTTAGAATAATTAAATACCAGAACTTTTAACTTGCTGGAAATGAACTCCACTGAGTTTGAATCATTAAATGTGATTCCCAGACATATTCTCCAAAAAACTAGGAATTTCGAGCTACATGTCAACTTGCAGCAGAGACAAGACTGTGAATTTTAATTGTAGAGAACGAATTTTCTAATAAAACCTCATTTTATTATGGATTGCTTTTGTTTAACTTTACATATATGTACACCAATTTTTTTTAAAAAAAGCCAAGGTGGGTCTTACTTTTACAAAGGGGCCCATGGATTCAAGAAGTCTTAAGACGTAATTATGTATGCGTGGTTGATGTATGAATAATCTAATAATTATTATTTTTTTCTTTTTCAGTAAGAATATTACCAAATATCAAATATTCAGAAATATGAAAATCGACAAAGTACGTTTTGATTTTGATTGATTTTCTTGTCATAAGTAAAATAACAAATCTTGTGAAAAAAAATAATATTGCTATTCATTAATGCTGTTTTGATCAGCAATCCGGCCCTCAAGCAATTTGCGGAAAGTATGTATTATATATTCAGAATAAAAAGTCCAAATGTGTTTCGCTGAAAATATAAATATAAACAGTTACTTTTTTCAATTAAATCTCACTTCCTAATATTTCGATGTCGATTTCGATTATGTTAAATTTACTTAATTGTTCTATTTACATAATTCTATTCTTCTTCCCCAGAGTTGCCTCCACCCCCACCGAAATGTCCCGAAAACGCCATTTTCATCGAATGTGGATCCCCTTGCCCACCCACATGTGAGAACCGCTATCCAACCTGTGAAGAGAAGTGCACCACAGCCTGCTACTGTAAACCTGGTTACTTGAAAAGCAAGCAAGGAAAGTGTGTCAGAGCTGACCAATGTGAACCACCACCTGTCATTGGTAAAGGCTGAATTAATTTATTCCTTTTTTTAATATACAAGGCTTGTTCAAAAGATATTCGATCGTAATTTTCGGCGCATAAAAGAAAAGAATTAGGAAGGCTTGGTTTTGTGTATTATACGAGGGGGAAGGAAGAGACCCGAAAATAATCAGAATCGAATTGTTTCACTCGAAGCCTTGTAATTACGAGTTGTGCTGCTAGCTGGTATTAGTTGGGGGTCTCCCGCGACCTTAGTGAGCTGGCATCAGTCCGAGTTAAGTGGATTGCTTGTGGTGCTCTGTTGTGTGGGTTCTTGTTTCAACCCTTTGGCGATTAGTGAAATAGTAGATTATAAAGAATGAAGAAATTTTTCTTCCTGTTTGAGAAAACTGCTGCCGAAACCAATGTGATACTTCGGTAAGCCTTTAATGGTGTTGCTTTGGGAAAATCACAGGTCTACGAGTGGTTTTCCTGATACAAATCTGGCAACATGTCAACTTAAGACATGTGACGCCCAGGGCGTCCTTTAACAGGAAGAAATTGTGAAAAGTTTGCCAAAATTAATCGTGCAAATGATAAGGATCGTCAAAAAAACCATTGTCTAAGTTTCCGAGGAAACGAATGTGTCATGGAACACGGTCCATCGTATTTTAACTGAAGATTGCGCCATGAGACAGGTGTCTGCAAAGATTGTTTGATGATGAAGACATTTACTCAAAGATGAGAAAATTTTCTGATAGATTCCAAAGAGAAAACCACGTTAATGCTTGTCACGACTTGAGGAGAGTTAAGTGCACAACGATCCAGGTTTTCTTAAAAGAATTGGGACTGAGGATGAGTTTTGGTGCTACTGGTACGATCCAAATTCGAAGGAAGCATCGAACTAGTGAAAAACGCAAAATTGCCCCTTTTCAAGAGTTTCAGAGCTGTTTTTAGCATTGGCAAAAGTGTTGGGACACAAGTGTCTTGACACACATGTACAATACTTTGAAGAGGAGACTAATGTAGAGTTCAATAAAGTGCTAAATAAAAAAATTAAAATAATAAATTCCGGTTATATATATTTTTAGTCCCCCTCGTACATGCGATCATGATGGGAGTGAGAGAGTTATTCCTACCTTCAGATGCTGATATTCGTTAGCAAACAACTGAGAAGGGGGAAAGTATAAGTAAGAAACTATCGGATGCTCGTTTTTAAGAAGGAAATTGAAAAATTTAAAAATAATTTTATGTTAAACTGCAGTACTGTGCACATAAATTAGGACAAACACGAAGATTTTTACAAATGTTGTTTAATTATTATAGGTTACTTTACATGCTCGGTATGGCAAATATAAAACAAAATATGTCCTACTCTAGCTTGAATGAGATCCCGCACACGATTTAGCATGAATTCCACTAGATTAGAACATAAGTTTTTGATCTCGTCATCACGAAACTAAACTTTTACAGCATTCTCAATCATTGTTACCTTTGTTGCGCAGTCCATTTTACTCACTTGTGTCTTTACAATGCTCCACAAATTTTCGATGAGATTTACATCAGGAGAATTACCTGGCCAATGCAAAACAGTTATTTTCTGTTTTTGAAAAAAATTCATTGTTAGCTTAGAAGTATGGCATGAAGCAAGATCTTGTTGAAAGATACCAACACCCTCAGCGAACGTTTGCATCATAGAATCAATTTTTTTTCTATTATAAAAATGTATTGTTTAGCGTCCATCATCCCTTCAACTGGTACTAAGCTGACAGGTCATCCAGAAGTAAAATAACCCCAAAATATCTGTTTCTAAAGGTGCTTTAACTATTTAAATAAGATGTTTCCTTACGGGTTCTCAGCCACTTCACCTGACAAATCTTGGTTGAACCCCGGGCACACAAAAATGCGTTTCGTCGCTAAATACATCCTTCTTTCAATCTTGTGCAGTCCAGGACTGATATTTTCTGGCCCAATCCAAACGTTTTTTCTTCATTGCAGGTGTTATTAACTGTTTCTTGATTGGTTTTCTTTCAAATCTCCTAGCATCAATGAGCCTTCGTCGAACTGTCGATGAATCCACGTTCACACCAGTAGCTAATAATTCTCTCTGAAGATCTATACTTGTTTTGAAAGGATGCATTGTACTATTTGGTACAAGAAATTTGTTCGAAGTGTAGTCTTGCGTTTGCGTCCACATTTACTTTTTCGTTTTGGAGACGCTGCCCCCAAATTCTTTTGCTGATTAATAATCCTAGAAACACTGGATTCTCCAAACGAAACTGTTGCTGCAATATCCCTCACAGACATAGAAGTATTTTAAGAGTAACAATTTTAGTCCTTTTCCTGAGAGAGATATCCATATTTTAAATACATGTCAGATGGAGACAATTCACACAAGTGACCACTTCTTTCAGCAATTGAAGGGAAAAATTTTCGTCAGGTCATGATCACGTGGTCAAATCAGTCTAGACTAGTCCGGCATTGTAAGAAAATGCAGTTGAAACTAGTTTGAGGCAGAAAATCACCGAAAAAGGAACAGTTTTCCTAAAAAATATGTTTGTCCCAATTAATTTATACACTACTGTATAATTTAATCTTTAATCATTCCAAAATACCAGAAAAACCAGTAAAACTGGAAAGCAAAATGTACTTCAGCCGAGAGAAGCCTTTAAGCAGAGTGTGATGCACCTGCTGCGGGCCATCTCAAATGAGACGTTCCAGAACAACTTTAAACAGCGGCAAAAATGTTCGAAGTGATATGTGGCAGTCCAAGAGCTGCAACATGCAAGACAGTAGTGCAAGATTATTGCATCTGAATAAGAATATTTTTCCTTTATAAAAAGATCGAATTGTTTTTGAACACATGTATGTCGAGAAATAGCTTAAAGGAATACAAAGTTAATATCACCCACACTATGTTAGAGAATGATATAATTTTACATCATTAAAAGAAACGTAAATCCTTTTTTTATGCATACAAAATGAAAAGGTGAAATTAAAGACATCGTTGTCATTATGAAAACACATCTTTTGATATTTTTTTCAATGCACTTGTATTTAATAAGGAATGTAAGTAATTACGTTTTTTAAGTTATAGATTGGAATTTATAAAATCAGAATTTTTTTTAAATTGTGCCTTTTTCCTTCTTTTTGTGATTTAATTGCGTATTCTGTTACTTCCTCACATTTTAACCCAATCCATTGATGACCAGTTTTGAACTTTAAATTTTAAATATTTTGATATATATTCATTCATATTGGTATCTCTGGCCTTACCTATGTTACTTACTGTATATTTTCTAGAACGATGTGGTGTTGATGAAGAATATTACCAATGCACACCAAGCTGTAAGAATACTTGTGAGAATTTCCGGAACCCCACTGCTTTGTGTCAATGTGGACCTCCCGGTTGCTTTTGCAAAAAAGGCCTTGTCATGAGAGCTGACGGAAAGTGTGTGAGACCAAATCAATGTCCTGGTAAGATTTGACATATTTACTTGCAAAAAGTATTGGAGCTATTTTTAATCAACTGAATTGGCTAAGATAAAAGAAATTGAATACTACAATTAGTTTATATATAAACACATATGAGTTTTGTGTTTCCAAACTCTTGTTAAAAATTCTAAAAACTTTTTTATAAAATTGATTCTTAAATGCAATAATATCTCGAACTTAATGTAATAGGCGGGACTGAGTGATAACCACGTAAGCCGGGGTATAATTTCGCATATAAATATGTATAAATTACTTATGGTTGGGGAAGGAGACGAAAGAAAACAATACCTTTGAAAAAAAATTAATAAAATCTTAGATAACACAAATACAAAATCACAAACCGAA
Source organism: Trichonephila clavipes (assembly GCA_019973935.1). Lineage (NCBI taxonomy): Eukaryota > Metazoa > Arthropoda > Arachnida > Araneae > Nephilidae > Trichonephila > Trichonephila clavipes. The sequence goes on from BMAU01017890.1 coordinate 53,375, forward strand.
GTTATTTTATTGTAGAAAGTTTCATAAAATCTTTCATAAAAATTTTCTTATTCCTCATTTTGTTGAAAAAATGTGCCCATCGTTGGAGTCGATATTTTCTAAAATTTGTAACCCCTTTTTCAAGTAAACTGAAACCTTGTCAAATCCCCAAACGTCATTGGATCTTCTGATTGAACTGAGTCTTAAGACGAGAAGTTCTTCAATGTCTTGTTGAGATGTCTTCCATGTCTCTTCTTCAATGTTGTTTGTGCATTTCTATGAGCTCATCAATTGTCAGCTCCTGAGTGTGGGACTCTAGCACATCTTGAACGTCATCATTTTTCACTTCATTATTATTTACATGGCAAGATCGACAACTTTTTCAGTCACATTACCAATTTCATCAGGCTCTGGTACTGATTTCCTCTGAGTTTCAGTGATAGAAAAACACACACACACAAACATATAATACATTAAAAAAATTAAGTCAATTTCTACTTAGAACTATTTTACTACAAAGAAAAATTTTATTTTAGCTACTTTTTTTTAAATAGTTACAATTAATATAAATATGTATAAACACGTGACAGAATCACAACATAAAGTGGTAATTCATTTTTATTAATTATAATTAAAGTATCGTATTGTCATCCAAAAAAATCGTGTGTATAAAATTTCAGTTCAACTGAATGTTTTAAAACGTGAAAAAAAAAACCTTTTCAAGTTTTGACACAAGTCGCCCAAAATGATGCCAACGTGGCTGTATTTGTAATTCTTTAAATACCGTATTTTTCTGTATATAATCCGCGGATTATGTGTTAAAAAAGTTTCAAATTTCGTTGTGCGTATTATACGCCGCCGCGGATTATCCGAGAAAAAACATTCTCCATCAGAAAAGCGAACAATAAAGTTTTGGAAGAAATGCCGTTTATGTTTTATAAAATAAATAACAGATGGCGCTTTCATGACTCGGATGACGTATTTCAGCTATAACTAGTTTTTGTCCAATTACATTCAAAAACGAATTCGATTCCTCGGAAGGAAAAAATAGTTATTAGTCGCTCTGGCGCCATTTCCAATTTTCTCTCTTGACTAGAGCTATTAAGTCCTTCGAAAGTTTTCATCAAGTTGAAGCGAAAGTGTTAAGTTATACTACAAACTTAAAAGGCTACAAAAATCGGGAAGCTGCAAGGTTTTTCAACGTTGACGAATTGAATATTCGTTTGTGGAGAAAAAACAAGACAAACTTCGAAAATTGTGATTGTCGTTAAAGTGCCGATCATTTTGGTAAACCTCACTGGCCAGAATTAGAGGAAGAAATAAATATAGTGGGGAAGCAGTCTCGATCTAAATTTTTTTGCTGTTAACTTGCTAAATTAAAAAAAAGAAAGATTTTTTCCGCATGGAATGTTTTGTTTAACAACTCAAAACATAGATGGCAGTAGCAAATAATTTTTTTGTTTTATTGAGATTATCGTAAAAAATATTATCATACATATTTGAAAAGACATTTCGTAATAAATTTTTTTTCCTGTACAATTTCTTACTTCTATTTTCAATTATATTGTGTATTTTTGTCTTTATGACATTCATTATCGGCAGTTTATATTTTGGATTATTCGGCCTAAAAACTGCCGCGGATTATACAATGTTTTTTTTTTTACTCGAAAAAAAGGCTTTGCGGATAATACGCCGCTGCGGATTATAAACAGGTAAATACGGTAATTAATTTTAATCAATTAATTTTAATTAAATATAATCAAATTATATTGTATTGACAGCCAAAACAATTGTTTATAGAAAATTTTAACTCAAATGACAGCTTTAAAATGTGAGAAAAAACCTTTTAAAGTTTTGACACAAGTCGACCAAAAGGGTCGCTAAGTCGCACAAAATGATGCCAACGGGGCTGTATCTGTAATTCTTTAAATAATTAGTTTTTATAATCAATTAGTTTTCATTAATTATAATTAAATTACTGTATTGTCATCCAAAATAATCAGGTATATAAAATTTCAGCTCAATGGAGCGCTTTAAAATGTATTTTATTAACGATTGAAAATTCCATGAAGATAAATAAATAAATATATATAGAGAGAGAGTGAGCTAATAAAAGGTGTTTTTTTAGAGGTATAGAACTTTAAATTGCAATAAAACAACGATGTATTATTCGATTGACATGAATTTTTTTTTATTCGAAAGATAATCTTGTGGCATTACATTTTAAATATGATCAAGTAAGGCGTAGATTCGTCAAATGGGCCCAAAACGAGATTGCCGTTGTTCCCGATTTTCATAAGCGAATTTTGTTTAGCGATGAAATGCACTTCTGGTTGAATGGCTACGTCAACAAAAAAAACTGCCGCATTTGGAGTGAAGCTAATCCACAAGTGTATGTCGAAACACCGTTACATCCAGAAAAACTGACTGTTTGTTGCGCTTTATGGGCTGGTGGAATCCTTCTTCAAGAACGATGAAGGCCACAACGTTACAGTCAATGGTGATCGGTATAGAGCCATAATTACTAACTTTTTCATTCCTGAATTGAACAATCATGATGTCCAGGAGCTGTGGTTCCAACAAGACGGCGCAGCATGTCACACAGCTCGTGCCACAATCGATTTATTGAAAGACATGTTTGGTGACCGCCTAATTTCACGTTTTGGACCTGTGAATTGGACTCCAAGATCTTGTGATTTGACACCGCTAGACTATTTTCTGTGGGGCTATGTAAAGTCATTGGTCTATGCGGATAAGCCACAAACGCTTGACCATTTGAAGACAACATTCGCCGTGTTATTGCCGATATACGGCCACAAATGTTGGAAAAAGTCATCGAAAATTGGACGTCGAGATTGGACTACATCCGAGCCAGCCGTGGCAGTCCTATGCCAGAAATCATATTTAAAATGTAATGCCACAAGATTATCTTTCGAATAAAAAAATATTCATGTCAATCGAATAATACATCGTTGTTTTATTGCAATTTAAAGTTCTATACCTCTAAAAAAAACACCCTATAGTAGGAATTGAAAAAGACGAATTCACGAGACTTGAAACTTGCGTAACTCTGGATTCACGTAAGTCGAGGTATTACTGCATATGAATATATATATGAGAGGGGTATCGTAAAGTTTTAAATAATACTAAAAAATAAACGAGGTAGCAACTTAAATTTTCATTTGTTTTATTTTTAAGACTTTTCTACATAATCACCAACCAGAGTTACATTATTTAAATATTTATCATAAGTTCATAGAATTTCACTAATTTGTCAATGGTTCAATTAAAGCTGCTTTCAAAAAATAACTAGGTATATATTGTTATTGTGCAAGTTCCTTAAAAAATATCCAGTGTTTCTTTCTGGATTGTCAGTACCATTTTGTAAAAAGTAGCAATAAAAAAAGGCTTACAATTTTAATCGTTTCAGAAAAATGTTCACAAAAAAAAATGTAAGAATGTGTAGATTATACTAAAATAACTTTTTTTTGGCTCTATATAAGAAATTGTAGTTAAAGTTAAAGCAGATAGTTATAAAAGAATAAACGTATATTAATGTGAAAAAATTAAAAATTATTTCTTATTTTTTTATTTAAAAAAACTCATTTGCTAAGGGATTTATTTTTTTAACAGTCGATAAATTCCTACCCTTTAAGTTATTAATACTGTTTTTGTCAGATTCTAGGGGATTTAACACCGTTTGAGTTTTGTAAACCTTCAAACTATCTGATTTTGAAAAGAAACTTCGGGTTTTGTTCCTTTAATAATTCCGTTACATTTTTCAGATATAACTATGTTTTCTAATATCAAATTAATTATAAGTTCTGAATAAAGATTTCACCATTTGTTAAGTTCGCTTTTATCTAGTCTTCACAATCACCTTAGAGCAACGTTTCTCAAACTGTGGGGCGTGCCCCCTAGGGGGCGTGATGTCTCTACGAGGGGTGCGCAAACATATTAAAAAATCGAAAACAAAAGATTTTTAAAAATTAATTTACTGAAAGTAAACAAACCAAATACATTCTTACATAATAAAAAACAAAATACACATTTACACTGATGTAATACTCATATAAATGTATCAGTAGTGCACAATGTATTTAATAATTAACTTAAAAATACTACGTTAAGAACAAGTTTAGTAATTACCAATAACCCCATGAGTTTGTCATAAATAAAACTGTATACAAAAATTAGCATTTATCTTAATAATTTATACTGTTTATAATTAATCACTTATATCTGCTGATTAAAAGTCTCGCAATTCGCTCCCCAAATGCCACCGTTTTAGTTGGTATGCGTATGTGATGTATTGGGAGGGGAGGGAAGAAAAGGAATAAATAAGCATATCCTCTGAAATAAGTAAATCCTTCGCAAACACTGTCAATATCTTTATATTGCATTCCAAAGCGTTCGAAATAATTTTATGAATAGTAGTGCACAGAAAAGATCATACTTCGTAAAGACGTATACATACGTCCGGGGCAATTAACGTTTATATACGCCAGTGGCACTTAAGATGTTAAAGTCGTGTTGTAGCTTTAGCGTTAAAGTATAGTATTATTGAATTTAATACATTGTTATTGTATGGAGGGGGCGCGATGAAAGTTGTGATCAAATATTGGGTCGCAAGCATTGAAAGTTTGAGAAGCACTGCTTTAAAGAACTGATTGTCAATTCAGGTATCATTTCCATCCCTTGAACGAGGTTCAAAACCACGAGATCCTTTGCATATAGCATTTGCTTTATTTCAAAGTGCACATTATTAAAAATCAATACAAGCTCCCAATTACTTACTACTGAAATGGGAGGATGAAGCATTCCTATTTTTTTAAAGTTATTTAGTTTTAAATCACCAACAATTAATTTTATACGAAACTTTCAAGAATGTAAGTTTGTGAGAATCCCCCTGGATTCCACCCTGGACACCAAAAATGATTTGAGGCAAAGAACGACCAGCCGACATTTTTACAATAACCAATTATATTTATTCACTTGAATCAATTATCAACCTTCTAATTACAAAGATTAATCAATATTTCTACGTCAATGTGATTGACCCTTATACTATTAAATTAAATCACGAAATATGATTCTAATCAACTATTAAACTCAATATCGCACGGGATTACCGGAGTAAGAGGATCGAGAGATACACGCAATTTGAATTACTAGCATTCCTTAAATTCCCACTAACTTTATTATATATTTACTCTTATGATCCGATAATCTAGATTTAAATCTCACCTTCCTTTTACTACCTCACTTTCCAGGCGTATCAAACTTTCCAATTGTAGATCACTGCCTAATGATCAGCGAGACGCTAATCAACTCGAATCTTCTTAGAACTTCGTCAACCTATCTCTCGGCGTAATAGCCTACTGTAAACTTAAAACACTCTCCTTAAATACTTTGATTTATTTACATATCCCGGTTTCTTCTTTTAGAGCTGGTTGGAAATATACGCGAATTTACAATCCCCAAAGACGCCTATGAGTATTATTGATAAAGTGCCGTACAGATCCATCACAAGTTATTAAGTAAAAACATCTGTCAAGATTGCCTTACATTTGATATGAATATGAATGACATCGTCTAATATTGTTCATTTATACATTATTTTTGTCATAGTTCAGTGTGGTAGAGACGAGCAGTACTACACCTGCACACCGAGCTGCAAGAACACGTGTGAAAACTGCACTAATCCCGCAGCTAAATGTGCATGTGGACCTCCTGGTTGCTTCTGCAGAGAAGGTCTCGTTAAGAGAGCGGATGGAAAATGTCTTCTTCCTAGTCAATGTCCAAGTAAGTTACCCGCCATGTTTTTGTGATATCATCCTTATGAAAATTAAACTACAGAAATCTATCGTTAGAATAATTTTACTGTTCAAAGGAACACGTCTTTAAATTATTTGAGGATCATTTCTTTAATAAAGGCGTGTCGTTAAAATCTCTGAATACGGATTCAGATTCTGAAATACCAAAGACCTAGTGTTGTGTGTGAAATACTTGTCATTTAATAAGAGACTTTTGAAATATTTGTCTCTTAATACCATTCACTACTATTAGGGGTCTCAGGGGTGTTAAATTTTTCTAGAGGTCTGAAAATATAAACAATTTTCAAACCGGTATAATTCTTTGAAATTTAAATTAAATGATTCGAATCTTTTACACATTATTTATAAAAGAATAGGGCTTCAGAAAAGTATAAAATGTTTAAAATATAATAATAATTTTAAAAATTAAAAGCCTAGGAAAATTCTGTGATAAATATTAAGTATTTTTTGCTTTGCGCACGCTATTTTCCAAAATAGTAGCCTCTGATGTATAAAACTTTATAGAATCATAAAATGCATCATACTCTTTAAGCCCTACCTAATTTTAGTATTATATATCTTTTGTATTTCGAAATATTTGTAAAACATTGCAATTTTTTAAATATTTTTAAAAAATGCATTTTTTTATTTATTAAAATATGTAAGTTATTATTCTATTTATATAAAAATAGCTACCGTGTAATGAGAATACATTTAACTTTATTGATCAACTTTTAGCTAGTAATTAAAGCTACTATTTTAGAAAAAAGCATACGCGACGTAAAACTTAATAAATATTTCAAATAGAAAAGTTTCTTATTTTCATACGCTTATAATTTTTTAAATTATGATTATATTTAAAACATTTATACTTTTCTGAAGCCCCATTTCTTTATAAATAATGTGTAAAAGATTTGAATTATTTAATTTAAATTTAAAAGAATTATACCTGTTTGAAAATTGTTTATATTTTCAGACCTCTAGAGAAATTTAACACCCCTGAGACCTCTTAATTAAAAAAAAAATTATTGGTCTTTTTTCAATGCATTTTCATTTAATAAGCAATGTAAATTACTACATTTTGTAAACTGGAGATTAGAATTTGATTCCTGAGTTCTTTTTATTGCGGTATGTTTTTTCCCTTCCTTTCTTTTTGTAATTTAATTTCGTGCTCCTTCGCTTCTCCAAATTGCATCCGAACTTATTGGTATCCGGTCATAATCTTCAAATTCTAAATACGAGTGTTGTAAATTAAATAATGGAAACATTGGTATAGTTTAATTTTTAATGAACTTACAAGTACAATTGCATTACATTCCTCCTAAGCTAATCTTATAGCCTTTTACCAAATGTCAGGAAGCGTTAGAGACCATTGGCAAGGTTCAAATGTTGCGGTCAGCGACAGAGCGCCCTGCTGCGGAGCGTACAGATGAAACGTCATGAAATTGGAGAGGTTCCTTCAACTTCGGAAACAGATCGAAGTAACAAGGATTCATGTCAGGCGAGTAGAGAGGGTGTTCCAAGATTTCCCTCTGCCACAGTCGCAATGGGAGAGTGACATTGCAACATGGCAACGAGTACTGTGATCCATCACAGGCTTCCAGTAATCCTTGATAATATTCTGATGCATTTTTGCCATGGTCACCCTCGATTTTAAACCACGACCGTTGGTCACTTTTTGAAAATATGCTTTAGAGGAAACGAGATTCTACTTTAACGCCACACAACCACCCTTCAAATTAGATCGACTTTTTTTTGCACTCTAACATAGTCAACAGCACCACCTGTCCACTCCCATACCCTATTTACGCATGCGTGCTATTCTACGAGTTTCTAGGTTAAGTTGCCACTATTTAATTTACAGCCATTGTATTTGGATATTGGTTCAATTCATAATGATGCTATCTGTGAGCAAAAACCTATCTTACCATATATTTTCCAGAACGATGTAGTGTTGATGAAGAATATTACCAATGTACACCAAGTTGCAAGAACACTTGTAAAAATTTCCGGAACCCAACTGCTTTATGCCAATGTGGTCCTCCTGGCTGTTTTTGCAAAAGAGGTCTCGTCAAAAGAGCTGACGGGAAGTGTGTGCTACCAAATCAATGTCCTGGTAAGATTTGAATACGTTTGTTTAATAAAGTACAAAAACTATATTTTAAATCAACTGATGGTGTACGAATAGACTATGGTGTTTTAATACTGTCTCAATTAATTTCGAACTAAAATATGCTTTACGTGATCCTTTTCGCAAAAAAAATTGTAATATCTTATAGTAACATTTTATATAATTATGTATTAAGATAGAGAGAGGAGAAAGAATGCCCACAAGGGAACCGAGCTCTCCCGAAAAGGGTTTAGAGCTACAAACCGATCCCTCGGGAAGCAACCACTCCCATGTCCAGTCTTTATTGAAAAAAAATCATAGTTTACATTTTATAAACATTAGAAGACAGTAAAATGACAAAATACAAATTTAAAGGTAACTGCACTATATACATACATGAACGTAATACAAATATATAAAGCAAATATAATAAAAATAATAATAACATAAGGAGTATAAGAGATGGAAGAAAGAATATACATGTTCCAACTTTCTTTCAAATTCATAAAAAAATAATAAAATTATCCAACACAAACGCACCAAACAGACCAAAAGAAAAAAAAGAGAGAGAAAGAAAGGCTGGAAACAAAAATAAAAAAAAAATAAAATGTTTTTTGAATCATATTTTCAGTTGGCGCCAACACTTCCTGTTGATATTTTTTCCCCTTAATCGGTTCTTCAGTTTAAAAAAAAGCACCTGAATGAAGATTATTTTTTTCGAGACCTCCTCCTCCATTTATATTTTAAAGAAACACAAAGGAAGAATGCAGCTGGGTAAAATAAATAAAGAGAAGGAAAAAGGGGGGAAAGAGAAATTATTGAATTTTATTGAAGATGTCATTTTTTCTAAAGGAGGAAAAAAACAAGAAATTAATCTTAAAGTATACTCAAAATGTTGACTAAGAGTTAAACCAGGAAGCTGCAATATATTATGTGAGAAAAAAATAAGGTTTAAAGATTGAGAAGGGAAAAAAAATCTATTCCCACCCAAGGAATTTGATCCCGGATTGAATAGGTAATTTTAATCCATGATTTTAGTTTAGAGTGGATGGAAGGATTTTTAACGATAAATTGGAGCCAGACTTTTTTAGCTTTTTGAGATGGAGAGACCAAATGGAAATCCTTAGTCAGAGGACATGCCGAACACATAAAGGTCAGCCTCCCCAACAGAACCACAAAGACAATTGGGGGTAGTTTTTAATTTGAAGCGATGCTAGTAAGAAACAAATGGGCAATGGTTTGTTAAGAATTGTGTAACGTAACTGAAATGGGGATTGATATCTAAACTGGGTTTAGGAAAGAAGGATTTGGCTCGTAAGCCAGTGTTAGAGTTTGACCAACAACTCTCAAGTCCTCAATTAATTTATTTTGTAGTGTTTGGATGACATAAGAGTGAGGGGCGGGGACACTCGTCTCTACACTAGTAGTAGCGACTTTAGCAAAATGATCGGCAATGTCATTAAAAAAATTATTATTATGAGCCTTAATCCAGAAAATATTATAAAAGTTGCAGTACATAGAGAGTTTATTCTTTATTAAATTAAGATAGGCAGATTTATTGTTAGGACTTTGACGGAAAAGAATGGATGATAGATAGCCTATCAATATAAATGTTAATTTTAACATTTTTAGCAACAGCCCGTAGAACGGAGAATCCGATTGCAGATACCTCCACTTGGAAAAAGGTTTTGTAGGGCTTTTTAATTTAAAAGAATAGGTACCATAAAGGGACACCCGATAAAAAAATACACCCCACAAACCCGGTCTCAGTCGGCTCCATCGGTGTACACCTCCCACTCATTAGGCCCCTGCAATTGATTAAAATTATTAATTCTAATACGAGCTTTCACAGAGTGGAGAGGAACAAAATTTTCAATGGATTGACAATCAATAAAATTATTAAATTCAGGGTTTCGAAGTTTCCAGATTTGGTAATTAAGAAAAGTTTTTTAACAGAAAGGTGAGTTGGGGGAGTACCAGATATGATTTGTAAGGCGTTTGTGGGTGAGGTCCTAAAGCCTTTCATGATTTTTAAAGGATAAATTCTTTGAATAGCGCTAAGTTTTTGGATATGATGAGATGTGAGCGAGCCACCCCAAAATCCCCGCACCATAGATAATGATGGGTTCACTCTCGGTAAAGTACCACAATTTAAAATTTTTAAAGTTAGAATTGGAAAACAAATTCTATTAAACTGAAGAGACAATTTATAAATTCTCTTTTAAAAAATTAATATGAGGGAACCAAGAGAGCCGGTTGTCAATAATAAACCCAAGATATTTAATAGAGTCGACAACTTCAATAGAAACATTATTGATTTTAAAGCTAGGTTTCTTGCGAAACACAGTGCCAGCACGGGCTGCACACCTGAATGCGACTGAGTAAGTTTTTTCAGGAGTAATAATAAGTTAAAGATTTTTTCTGAGCTTATTAGAGATTTGATCAAGGCTTGAGTTGGTTTCGATTTCCAAAGTCCTTCGGGCCTTACCCGTGGTGATAACAGCAAGGTCATCGGCAAAAGCTTGAATTAAAAATTAATTCGAGTTAAGGCCTAAGACTGGATTGAAGTAAATGTTCCACAAGATAGGGGCAAGAACGGAACCCTGAGGACAGCCTTTATTAGTTGGATGTTGAACGGAAAAATAAGGATTACAAAAAACAACAAACCGATTAACCAGGTAGGAATAAATAAATTTTTGAAAATAAATCGGGATACTGTAGCTGTGGAAAATTTGAAATAACATCGGCCAATTTATATCGTCAAACGCACTTTTAATGTTAATAAGGACTGAAAATGTGTGATCAGAGACCAGGTTAGTTTTAAAATATTAGTAATTAAATTGTTAGTGGCGTCCTCGCAACGGCAATTCTCTCTAAAGCCAAATTGATTTTTGTGAATAATGTTATGGTGAGTTAACCAAGTGTGAAGCCTAATAGCAAAAACACGTTCAATAATTTTCCCGAGGATAGGTAATAAACAAATCGGCCGGCTCGAATTGAATGAGGTTGGATCTTTACCAGGTTTTAATAAAAGCTTTAATTTTGAATTTTTTAAGATATTAGGGAAATAAGAAAATTTAATACAAAGATTAATAATTTTTATAATTACATGCGGATAGTTAGAATAAATTATTTTCCGAATATTATAATCAATGCAATCGAGCCGAGGGGCCTTGCTGGCTTTTAAATTTTGAAAAACAATCTCCATCTCCTCAGGGATTATATCTTCAAGTGGTAAACAATTATCAAAGTCAATGGCAAAAGGGGGAGAAGAGGGGTAAAGAGTACATATATAAGTTTTTCAATTTTCTGTTTTGGAGTTGCATTTAGGCGAGTCTGGGAGAGAAATCTCTATAGCATTGGAATAATTATCCTTACCAAAAGCGACTTTAAAAAATTCAAACCATACCTATTTCAGTATTGAATTGGCAGTAATTCTCCAAGGCTTCCCGAATGGTTTGAATAATCAGTTTTTTAAAGTAAGATTTTTGCTTTTTATATACAATTTTTAAAGCTTTCATCTCACTGACAGAAAAATTATTTCTAATTAAATACTGCTATTTTCTTTTAAACGCGTTGGTTTTATTCCTATTGATTTTTAAGTTAGAATTCCACCAGGTAAATGTTCGAGCAGGAAGGATCCGCCGCTTATACGAAATGATTTAACGTGATGCATAAAAACACCTATAAATTCCTTCAGCTGATCAACATTACAGATAGTATCTGCCCTATTGTTCATTTCGTCATAATAAACTTTAAAAAGGCTTAGAAAATTTTGAGACCCATATTTGGTTTTGAGATAAAAGTCTGAAACTGGTGAATTACCACAAAGCCGCACACCAATAAACCGGTGGTCACTAAGAGACTCCTGTGTGGGGCTCAGAACCTCCCATTTATTTGTTAAATAGTAGAGATAAGGGTGATATAATGATTAATTTGTATTAGAGATAAGGGTGATATAATGATTTCCTTACCGGAATGAGCCTCAAAAGGGGGGAGGGGGTCCAACTCCGGAATATTACAAATATGGAGATTGTTCTTTACGATAAAATCAATTAATAAGTCCCCTCGAGCATCAGAATAATTGTAACCCCAGATTAGGGATCTCGCATTGAAATCCCCGGTCAAAAGGCAATTTTGTTCTATACAATTGTAAATTACTAGTTCATCAATTAGACAATTAAAATCATAACGAGGGGGAAAGTAGATATTGATAAGAAGAATGGAAGAGTTTCTAAAATTGAAACACACAGCAATGGTACACTGATGGCCACCGTAAATGCAACACCCTGAAGGAAGCATGCAAATAACATGAAATTTGCAAAATGTATTAGCGGAGGTGAGATATGCAAATGATTAGAATTTCAGCGCAGCCACACATCACGCACGCCTATGGCGCCACCTCAAAACGCTATTTAAGGCTTAGAGATTTCGACGATTTCAAGTTCGGCAATGGTGTTTTTCTTGTGGTTTTTTTCAAAAATGACCAGTTATGTCTCGTAGAAAACAGTGATCAGCTTTTGATCAAGTATTCGAGTTCGACAGAGGAAGGATAGTGGCCTACCGAGATTGTGGATTATCTTTCAGGGAAATCGGTAGTCGTGTTAGACGAAACCAAACAACTGTACTAAGGATATGTGACAGTGGGATGCAGGAAGGTACGACGTGGTCGATCGCATCCAATTCAGTGCACAACTTCACGTGAGGGCAGGCAAATTGTGCGCATGGCAGTGATGGATCGCTCAGTCACATCACGAACCGTAGCACAGCATATTGAGTCTGTAACGCATCATTCAGTGTCTGCGCGCACCATTCGACGCCGTTTACAGCAGAGTGGTCTGTCCGAAAGACGTCCATTGCTTGGTCTACACTTGACGCAGAACCACAGACGTCTCCGCCGCCAATGGTGCGATGAAAGAAGGATGTGGGCGGCAGAATGGAATGAAGTTGTCTTTACTGACGAGTCACGCATCTGTCTGCAACACCCCGATGGCCGGATTCGAGTCTGGAGACACCGTGGAGAGAGGATGCTGAACAGCTGCGTTATGCACCGCCACACTGCTCCTGCAACGGATATTACGGTGTGGGGCGGTATTGGATATAACTCTCGCACTCCTCTAGTAGGCATTGCCGGTACTTTAAACAGCCAGCGCTACATCTCCGAGGTGTTGGAGCCAGTTGTCCTTCCTTACCTTCAGGGCTTGGCCACAGCCATATTTCAACAGGATAATACGCGACCACACGTGAGAAGATTCTTCAAAGGTTCTTCGTCAATCACTATATTGAATTGCTTCCCTTGCCGGCTCGCTCTCCGGATCTTTCACTGATAGAAAACATGTGGTCCATGGTTGCTCAACGATTGACCCAGATTACACCCCCAGCTGCCACACCAGATCAACCTTGGCAACGTGTGGAAGCTGCTTGGTCAGCTGTACCCCAAGAGCACATCCAAAGTCTCTTTGAATCAATGCCGAGGCGTGTGGCAGCGGTGATTTCCAACATTTGCGGCTATTCTGGCTACTGATTCTGGCAGGAACCACACTTCACAGAAGTCTGTAAATTTAATCATTTGATACTTGGTTAACATGTTATCTACAAAATAAATTTTGTTGTGCTATATCTTGTCTTTCTTGGTGTTGCATTTACGGTGGCCAGCAGTGTAGATTTAGTTTTATTAAAGAAATATGGTGAAATTATACTATTAAAGCAAGATAGTGAGACACCTATTATCTAAAGAGAAGAATTGAGTGGACCCTCTAGGAGGGCTCAGAGGCTTATTATAGTTATTATAAGGGTCTTGAATCAATAAAATATCTGATCCAAGATCTACCGCAACCACGAAGACTTGAAGGTGCACTGCCTGTGAATGATTTACATTTAATTACAAAATACATTAATAAAAGGATCAGCTAACCGAACTGAGGGTTATCAGGAATTTTTCGGCAGCAATAAAGAAAGTGGGGTGCATAGTTTCCGGTAGCCAAAAGGGGAGTGGAAAAGACCGGAGAGGAGCAGTTCGCTTGTTGTTTAGAGAGAGAATGATGGAATGTGAGAGAGTTCTGTGTATTCCTAAAAGATGACATTAAATTAAACGTCACGAAGCACAATAAATTCATTCGTAGCCTCCTGGGGCCAGAGTCTTAATCCGACATGCAAAATTGTACACTATGACTTTTTCTCTACTCGTAGTTATAATAACTTCAAAAATTTAAAAATCCCTTATTTTTCTCTGTACTTTAGTTAATTTGAGATAAGAAAGATGCAATTTAAATTGAGAATCTAATAAATCAATTAAAACGAGCAATGTTCAGTGGATATGTCATTGCGTGTTTTTTTCTTTTGATTATAATCCTATGTATATATTACTTAAAATTTAATTAAGTATTCGTTATTAATAATTTAATTTATTAATTAATGCTAAATATTTCTTCAATAATTTATTTTTTATTGTTTTTCTTCTCGACAATCGGTGAAATCAAAGAATATGTTTGGCAGTGTATTGGGATATGATACGAAAATGACGAACTTTTGATCTTACCCCTCCCCTTGAAAAATTCTTTCGAGCACCACTGGTTATATCATAAAAGAAATATTGAAACCACATGAAGAAAAACCAATACAAATAATAAAGGCCTGATCTTCTTAAATTGCCCACTTCAAATATGTTTCTATTAAGCAAGTTAATTTTCTTTAATATAATGTACTAACCTGTAGCATATATATAATTACTAATAAAACTTACCAATTTTTTCTGAACAGAACATGTATTTTGGATTATTTATGAGTTGGATAACAGTCTTATTAACACATCAAAAGCGAAAAATTGCATACGAAAAATATAGATAAAAATAAAAAATATTAGCATTTCAACATTTAATATAATATAAAAATTTAGTTACACTTCGTATCGATTTGCCCTGATTACTAATTAGCACAAAACGGAAGTTAGACTATCAATTCACATTATTATCTGTCTTATTGATATTGAAGTCATTGATATTTGTCTTATATATGTTGCTTCTCATTCATCTGTAATTGCCGTATATGAGTTGTGGGTTATTAGCATAATAAATTAGTCAATGAAACTCAATAATTTATCCATAGTTCATACAGACGATCTAATTTATCAATAATTCAATAAAGTGGCATTACTAAATAACAAGATATAACAGTACTCTTCGGGCATTTTAAATATGTATTCAATGTTTCTCTCTGTACAGCAGGCTGAGTGGCGTAGTTGGTTGGTCGCTGGCCTTTTGCACCTAAAGTTGCGGGTTCGACCCCGGCCGAAGTCAGTAGATTTTCAGGATGCAGAAAATCGACTGTGGCCATGTTGTATGATTATACGGCATGTAAAAGATACCTAGAGTGTCTGTTTGGGTGCTCTCGGCAAAATTAAATAGGTTCGTATTGTCAGAGCTCAGGTGCCTCCCTCTAGGGAGGAAACTGGTTCCTTTTAAGGTATCCGACTACGTTCGGAACCGTGATTTTAAAAAAGCGCATAAATGAATAATTTTCATGATATTTAGTGTCACTTAGATTTGAATACTTGTATAAAATTGTTTTAAGGACATTTCGACAAAAAAAATTATTTAAATATACAATATTTTGACAAAAAATTAACTTAGAACAACCTTTTTTCAAAATGTTCTCCTTTTGTGAAAAATGGTTCTATATTATAACAATATTTTGCCTGTATATAGCTCAGACCTCTGTACAGAGAGGCTCAACGACGATTTTTGAAAAATTCACATTATTTTCAGAGTTACAACCAATTGAAATAATTATCGGCGTTTTTTTTTCTTAAAATTTCTCCCCTCTGTTGTCGGAAAACATGGATAAACCCACTTCTAAGCTATATATTTCAGAAATTCTAGTTGAGTCCCTGTACAGAGGTCTGAGCTATATACAGGAAAAATATTATTGTAATAGAAGAATTTTTTGCAAAAGGAGAATATTTTGAAAATGAGTCATTCATTCCATGTTCATTTTTTGTCAAAATATTGTACTTAAATCATTTTTTATTGTAATACTATTCTTAAAACAATTTTATATACATTTTCTAATCTAAGTGACACTAAATATCATAAATATTAACCATTTATACGCTTTTGAAAAATCACGGTTCTGAACGTAGTCGGATACCTTAACATTTTTAGTGAGCTTTGTTTTGAAGTTTCAAATTAATGAAAATATTAGCAATGATTTCGCCATTTGTCTTCATTGAAGACTTCACAACTACTGTCGAAATGTAAGGTACTTCCACTGAGAAAAAAACTATTAAAGTATTCCTCTCATTTTTTTTTCTATTGTTGTTCTAAAATCATCAACAACTGGTTTCATAAAAAGTTTCAAGAATGGAAGTAATTATGTAAAAATTCCCCCTAAGATAATCTTGCATTTGACTTGAATACGAACGACACATTTTTACATATCGTTCAGTTATATATCATTTTTGTTACAGTTCAGTGTGGTCGAGACGAGCAATACTACAACTGCACACCGAGCTGCAAGAACACATGTGAGAACTGTGATAATCCCGCAGCTATATGCACATGCGGACCTCCCGGTTGTTTCTGCAGAGAAGGACTCGTTAAGAGAGCGGATGGAAAATGTGTTCCTCCTAGCCAATGTCCTAGTAAGCTATTGTTTATGTTTTTGTGATATAATTCTTGAAAAATTTAACGAAGTAACCCAAAATTTAGAAACGTTTCACGATTATAAATTGAAGCTCATGGTCTTTAACCCCTTAACTGCTCATTAAAATTCTCGCGATTCGCTCCTCAGTAAGACCGTTTTCCACATAGGCGTGCGTATGCGGTGTATTAGGGGGAAAAAAGGCATAAATAAGTAAATCCTACTTAATCTGAAATAAGTAATAATCTGGCATAATCTGAAATAAGTAAATTCTACGCAAACACACTGTCAGGGTCATTTTATTGCATTCAAAAGCCTTCGGAGTAGTCTTATTGATAGCGCAAAGAAAAAGGGTCGTATTTCACAAAGACGTATATATACGTCCGACGCATTTAGTACCTCGGTTGGGCAAAATGCATATATACGTCGGCAGTAGTTAAGGGGTTAATACAGTGTTTCTCAAACTGTGGGGCGCCACCCCTTGGGGGCGTGATATATCTACAAAGGGTGCGCGAGCATATTGAAAAGCCAAAAGCAAAAGATTTAAAAATATTATTAATTTACTGAAAGTAAACAAACAAAATACATTCTGACATAAAAAAAGGAAATACGCATTTACACTGATGTATTATACTTATAAATATATCAGTGCCACACAATGTATTTTATAATTAATGTAACAATTTTAAGTTAAAACAAGTTTACTAATTACTAGTGGCCCAATAGGTTTGTCATATACATAATTTATAACAAAAATTAACATTTATCATGATAATTTTTGTACGGCCGATCATAAGTTTCGCGATTTGCTTCAAATTACCAACCGTTTTCCATGCAGGCATGCGTATGTGATGTAGTGGGGGAGGGGGTGGAATAAAGGAGCAAAAATAATCTGGAATAAGTAAATCCTATACAACCGTTTTCATGGTCCCTTTATTGCATTCCTAAGTCTTGAAATAATTTTACGGATAGCAGTGCACATAAAAGATCGTACTTTGGGAAGACGTATATATACGTCTGGGGAAATAACAGCTTTGGCTTAGCGAGATGTTTATATACACGGCGGGTGCTTAAGAGGTTAAAGTCGTATCATAGTTTTAGCGTCAAAGTACAGTATTATTGAATTCAGTACATTATTATTGTATGGGAGGGGGGGGGCGATGAAAATTATGATTGAAAATTGGGACGCGAGTATTGCAACTTTGAGAAACACTGGGTTAATATAACTCAGTGTGTAAATGAGGTTACACAACATAAAATTGAATTTAACAATATGATTTATTGATCATATAACTGAGAAATAAAATTTAATCTGCTTATTTAACATTGGCATGATGTCGCTGAGAACTTAATCTTGTACAGTATTAAAGGTTACTTATTTGTTAATTATGAGAATTGGAGCGAGAGAGATCGGATTTTTGACTATTATCTTCTTCTTTTTCCGGGAAGAAAATCGACGATATTTAAGGATATTAAGAGTAGGCTAAATTTATGTGACGTATTTGTCACATTAATGCAGTTGCGTGTTTCTAGCCAATCAGCTCATGCGTTTCACTGCTGTCAACTTTTGTTTTATCCAGAAGCTTTATTTTAAAGAGTGCAAATTTGTTAGTAAAATACATTCATGCCCATAAATTAAGAATAATTCAGAATCACACAGAAATTGAACTCTAAAATAAAAATTTCACCTGTAGAGTTATCACACACATCTTGAAGAAGAATATGCAAATTACAGGAAACCACCAGAGGGCGCGGATAGTACGTCACAATGGCGAGAGTGTAAGAGAGGGGTATATAAGGAATGGTGGCAAAGAAGTAAAATTGTTCACAAGCGTTTTAGAAGCCTTTCAGTGCAATAACCGCATAGTTATGGCACAAAGGAAGCATTTGGAGGATTTTTTACGTGGTAGAATTATTAGACAACTGGAATGTGGACGTACCCAGCTGGAAGTATCCGAGGAACTTGGAATCGTCCAGAGTGTCATCTCCAGGCTTTCGCAACGATTCCAAGATGATGGTAATGTGAGTACATGTTACAGCACAGGTCACCCCCGAGTTACAACGTCGAATGAGGACCGGTATTTGGCAGTTACTGCCAAAAGGACGGAGCACAGCATCAGATCTGTCTCGTCAGCTCTCTTCAGCTACCGGTACGACAGTTTCAAGGCATACCGTGTACAGACTCTTAGGGCACATTGGTCTATATACTCGTAGGCCTGTCAGATGTGTTCCACTTACCGCAACTCACTGTCGCCTGCGATTAACCTGGAGTAGAGAGTATGCATTGTGGACACCACAACAGTGGTCTTGTGTGATGTTTTCCGACGAGTCCAGGTTTAGTTTGTAGTCTGATACTCGCCGGACTTAAATATGGAGAGCGTCAGGTACCCGTTACCACCAAGAGAACACCATTGAACGACACCGTTACGGTGGTGCAGGATGGCTCGCGCGTTTGGGGAGGAATTATTCTTGGTTCCAGAACTGACCTGCATGTTCAGAGTGTAACGATGACAGGCCACATCTATCGGGATGTCGTTCTGGAACAACATGTACGTTTGTTTCGGGTCGCCATGAGTGCTGAATTTCTGTTTATGGATGACAACACCCGTCCTCACCGTGCAAGCATTGTAGACAAATGCCTTCATTCGGAGGATATCACCCGTATGGATTGGCCAGCATACTCACCGGACTTGAATCCAATAAAGCATGTGTGGGATATGCTTGGCTGACGAATTGCAGCCCGTCAACCCCCTCCCACCTGTCTACTTAAACTTCGGAGGGCATTGCTTGATGAGTGGTGTAATATTCGCCAAGATCAGATTGATAATTTGATACTCAGCATGCCTAGGCGTTGTAAGGCCCGTATTGGATCGTCCGGGAGACATACTCCGTATTAACCATCATACTAACCATGTTATACTGTTTTTTGTAAATAGGTTCTTTTTTTTAACTTTGCTCCAGGGAGTAAACATCGCAATTTTTATTAATTATGTCAAACATATAGCATCTTTTTTGCTCTTAACCTTTTGTTTAATAAACAGACTTTACAAATAAGTCCAATTTGTTTTGCTTCTGTCTCTTTCTTTGCCTGAACTTCATTATCCTTAATTTATGGACATGAGTGTAATAACGCCAATAGGTAAACAAAATGCACTCGACTAAAAAAAACACATACAGTGTGAGAATTTCTTTAAAATTTGAAAAAAAATTTGAAGAGAATCTTAATACTTGAACATCTTATCCCAGTTATCAAATTTGAAATTTTATCTCAAATTTACAAGTAAAACAAGTACGTCCAATGTTATAGTCAATGGAAAACACGTGAAGGCATTTGCCATATGACCTTCATGAATTTAATCCATTGCGCCGTAGATCGTCAGATTGCTAAATAGGTTTACCCAAAAACAGATAAAAATTTAAATTTACCTACCATGTATGGTTAATAAATCCTATTTTCTGAAATTCTTTTCTATGATTAGCTTGACTCCACATCCTCTGTCTTTAGGGGCTTTGACAATTATTAAACGTAAAAGTGTCTATTGAAGACAGAGCCAGAATTGTAATACTATAATACAAATAATAAGTATAATAAATCCTTATTAATATAGAGCGAGTCTTTGAAGCGTTACTGATTAGCTTTATAATTAAAACGTGAGGTAACAAAGTTACATTAAAGACTACGTTTGAATCCGAAATCAAACACATTGTAATATCCTGGACCTTTTTTTAAATAATAATAGGAGGCCATACTTATATTTTTCTAAATTCACATAAAGTTATATTTTTTTATTTTGAAATAAATATTGTTTTATGAAAATATTTCTATTCTACCGGTAGCTTGAAAATAACTGATTAAATTGCAAAAGATGGTAAAAAGCGAGAGACACGAAAATAATCGAGATACTTTACGTTACAAGACCGGTGCGATAGGTTATCTTTGATGTCAAGAATTACTCGCTTGGTTTTACCAGAATAAAGAGGGTATGGTTGAGCATCTAGAACAGAAGTTCCCTAGATCAGGGATGGCGAACCAGTGGCACGCGTGCCATTGATGGCACGTGACACAATATTTTTGACACGCCAGTGATCAAAATGGTTTACATTTTATTTCGAAATAACAAAGTTCACTATGAAGTATTACGAAACTCGAGTGATCGGTCGCGGGGTGGTGGGAGCACTGTTTGTTATTGTCTTGGTTAAGTTCCTTCGTGGGCTACAATTGGTTATAATGCAAAATTTGTCTACACTTAGCATAGGCAGTTTCGTTGACACAATTGTATTTTAAAATTTATTTGTGTTATTGTTCCGATTTCTAACTGTTGTTTAACATGGAGAATTCAGAAAAAGAACTAAAAGTGCAAGATAGTAGGAGTAACAGAGAATTTCAAATTTGATGACTCTAGAAATATGGCATTTTTAGTAAAGGCTACAAAGTGGTGTGTGTTTTATGTTCTAGAATGTGTTTATGTTCTTCAAAACTAATTAATTGCTTAGAAACCATTTGGCGGATAACTCCTATTCAGTATGCATTTTACTAAAAGTAACATCTTACAAACCTAATATAAGTAATTTGTCATCCAATTTGCAACATTAGAAGTCCCACTCTAATGTTACTTTATAATTTTAATTACATGTATAATTAAAACATTTACAACTATACAGTGCAAACTGCATTTTTTCGAAGTAAATAAAGAGTTTTGAGTTGTTAGTACTTAGTTTTATTATTTTCCCAATAATCACAAGTCAAATTTATTTGACGGCACGTCTATACCTCGTTAAATACTTCTTTAGAAAAAAAATGGCACGCTGATTCATAACGGTTTGCCATCCCTGCCCTAAATGCTCCACCGTGGAGAATTATAGCAATACATATGGCTGGTGTTTCCGGCGCGCTGATTCGTTGGAGAGGGTACAGACCCCTGTGACATGAGGAGTAGGAGCGAAACGTCGTTTATACGAACGTTTATTATCCGGACCAGATTTTTTAACAACTACATGTACTGTATGTAAATACGTTTTCGAACAGTGCAATGCTCAACAATTGTTTCGCGTGAGGCCAAAAGGGACGGAAAACCCCAAGCTCAGGGATATTTGGAGAATTTCAATTGTGTGTAATTTGGTAAACATCTGCGCGGAATATTAGGTCAGTTTGTTTCCAAGAGAGGAGGTGTATACGTGTTCTTTTGTTGAGTTGTGAACTGCTACGGCTTCGAATTCAAAACGGAAGCCCAACGTCTTGAACATAGAAACAAAACTTGAAATATTGAACTGTCTCGCGAAGGGAGAAAGTGGAGATAACCGACTTTGAGCAATCGATTCCAGGATTTCAAGAAAGCGATGAAGAAGATGTCGAAACCTGGATGGGATGCAATGCAGAAGGCTGTGGATTTCAAATGCTAAATGATGACGAGATTGTGACTTCCGTGCAAAAAGAATCTGACCCTGTCGACGATGAAATGGATGAAGGTGAGGACAACAACAACAACGAAAATAGCAAGGATGCATCAAATGTTGACGCGTTTTCTGCGTTAGAGACAGCCGGGGAGTGGTAAGAGCAACAATCAGAGTGCTCTCCTACTCAACTACTTCTGATCAAGAGAATAAGAGACCTTGCAGTGAAAAAACGAAGGGGTACAATGGTGCAACGAAAAATAAGGGATTATTTTCCACAATAAAGGTAAAATTGCGATATTTTGTACCTATTTTGCTTTTTCTTCAAGTACGTTTCCCGCATGTGATGATTTTCAATATTCATAAAGTATCCGCTTTCATATGGCATTCAGTTTTCAGTTATCCGAACGGTGTCCACTCCCAATTGATTCGGATAAACGACGTTTTACATTTTATGGGTCTTGTCGATGAATCCTACTGCTGTAATGCGATTATTGACAGAACGGTTATTGCTAAACTTCTGTCTTGTAGCTTGTTGCCCAATCTGGTCGTTAGCGAAGCAGCTGATGTGTAAAAAAATCAACCTACGATTATTTATGACTCCCAAAACGGGAATAGGAAATGTGTTCTTCGGGTCAATGGACTTAGAAATGTGCCACTATTTTATATAAAAATTGCTTATTTCTAAAAAGGTTGCAGTTTTTGCGAAATATGCCAGTTACCTTTCAAATAATACCATATTTGTCGAAAAAATAGGTGGAAAACGCTTCTTTTACTTCCCTAGTAAGTAAATAAAATGTAATAATATTCTATCGATTGAAGTACCAATGGATTTGATTCGTATTTGAACGTAAAAATAAAGCAAATAGCTGTAAGTTTACAAATATAGGATCATCAAAATAGATGTAAGAATATAATTGTGAGTCAACATTCACTATTTAATAAAATTGAAAGTTCTTTTTCATTTAATACAAAATTTAAATTATATTGCATCTTATAAGCTGCAAATTAGAATGTTTTTACTTACTTTTTTTGTAACGTAATTACATGATCATGACATCCTCCCTTCGAATCCAAAAAACCTGATCTTTAAATTCTAAATATATGGATATTGGTTCAATTCTAAAGTTATGGTGTCTCTAAATTTACTTATGTTGCTAAACATACATTTTCCAGAAAAATGTGGTGTTGATGAAGAATTTTACCAATGCACACCAAGCTGTAAGAATACTTGCGAGAATATCCAAAATCCCGCTGCTTTATGCCAATGTGGACCTCCCGGTTGCTTTTGCAAAAGAGGCCTTGTCAAAAGAGCTGATGGGAAGTGTGTGTCCCCAAATCAATGTCCTGGTAAGATTTGAACAATTTGCTTATAAAAAAGTTCTGGATCTATTTTAAATTAACTGATGCCTTAAGATAAAAAAGTTCGCTGTTACCTCAACTAATTTCGAACTATGCATGATCACTTTTGTATATACAAAAATTTAAAAAGGAATACACGAAGAAGATATTATTGATAGGAAAATGAGCTTCACATATGTAAAATACAAGGGGCGTTCCAAAAGAAAGTTTCATTACTTTTTAAAATGAGGATGGTATACCAGGAGAATCAAGCAATCGCAGTAAAAAACCAAATGCATTGCTGGACAAATAACGGAAGAAACATCAGCGTAGGAAAATATAGACACATGCGTATTGAAGCGAATATGAGACAACAGTTAGTAGCATACCGGCGTGCCATTCTAGTACAAATTACGATGGTAGATAGACGTGGGCTGACAACGTGGTCACCAAGTGTATGCTATCATGGGCACGTTGGACTAGAGTGTGTCCTTCATAAAAGCCCTCAGACCGTGTATAGTAGAGATGTCCTATCTCGTCAAATGGTTGGTCGCTGGTGTTGCATGTTCAGTAAAGGAATCAAAGTGAGGAGGTTGAAAGTCGAATTGATCACCCTTCGACATAAACGAATTAAAAAACATTGTGCTTGTTGGCTTATCGAAAAATATCTGCTAGACAAGAGCCGAGAAACCTGATCCTGAAGAATGGGAATCAACCTCGATCCCTTGATGTGGTAAGTGTGAGAGAGAAAAGAGTTCTTGTTCAGAATCCTCATAAGCAATGAGACATGGGTGCACCACTTTATTCCAGAAATCATGGCAACCCCAGTGACGTGGAAGCATCCCAGTTCACTAGTGAGAAAAAAAGACTAAGGTAGAACAGGTTGTGCGACAATTACTTGTATCGCAGGGCACAGGGTTTTACTTGAATGGTTTCTACTACGACAAATGTCTCGATGTCGGAGGCGATTACGTCGAAAAATAGTGCAAAGTGTATAGTTCATGATGCCTTGATGTATGTTTTTTCAGCCGTAAAGTTTCATTGTGAGTGTGGTAGGGGGCAACGAAACATACGTTCAGAACGTCCCTCTTATGTAATACCTAATTTATGCGACATTATTACGCAGATGTTGAAGTTTCTTATCTAGTTCCTGCTTATTTTTGTCAGCCTTTTCTTTGTAAGATTTCTCTTATTAAATACTCAGAATATATCGTTGCTGTTCGTGTTATTGTCGTGCGTTTCATCCTGGAATACATTCGAAAGACATGAGAAAGATGAACAGAAGCATACAATACAATCATAGAAGAATATAGATTTTATTCCAAACGATATCCCAGCATAGAACAGAAGGGGTGCGCTGCTTTCCATTCGAGGCGGAAATCCTTTTCAGGTGAAAGTTCAATTTTCCCGAAGATACATCCATGCCTTATTCGGGATTTGGACCCTAGCCCACTTGATTACAAACTGATGGTCATAACCACCATACTGGCTGGGGGTAATAATTTTGCTTTTCTTGAAAATAATTATGTAGGCATGTTTGTTTCGCACCACATGTAAAACATATACACGGTGCTCGCGCTAAAAGTATCCAAAAGTAATGGCTTTATTATTACGGAACTACCCATCAGAATGTTATAAGCTGTTCGTCCATGGATTAGAAAACTCTCCGAAAATTTTTGGATCTAGTCCGCATGCGCGCATTTTTCGGCAATCGCAGATGATACACTTTTTACACTGACTACATTAGCAAAGATATGGACGCGACAGTAAAATACGCAGTGCGTACTTTGGTAAACTGAATTTAAATCAGTCACGCGCGTACAGCGACGTGTTCGAACAGAATGGAATGTCGACCCTCCGACATCAAAATCTATCCACCAATGGGAAAAAACTTTAAAGGAGACTGGATCTCAAACTGGTAAATATCCTTAAGTTTTTGTGATCGAATACACTGTTGATCATTTTGTAGATGTTCTGATAAGTGTATTAGGCAAGCCAACAACGACATTCTATTCTATTCGAACACGTCGCTGTACACCCGCGACTGATTTAAACTCCTTTAACCAAAGTACGCACTGCAGCTCTTACTGTCGCGTGTACATCTTTAGTGTAAAAAGTAGTGTAAAAAGTTTATCATCTGCGATTGCCGAATAATACACGCACGTGCTGCCGATCGGATTAGACCCAAAAAATCTCGGAGAGTTTTCCAATCCATGGATGAACAGTTTATTACATTCTGAAGGGTAGTTCCGTAATAATAAACCATTACTTTTCGATACTTTTAATCCGTACACCCTGTATTTACAAAATTAAAACCTCATTTAAAGAATAACTTATTTCTACATGTACCATATTAATGATAATCTACATTTCATGACTAGCTAAGTGCGGAAAAGATGAGCAGTATTACCAATGTACACCAATCTGTAAAAGCACATGTGACAATTTCCATAACCCTAGAGTAAGGTGCCGATGTGGACCCCCCGGCTGTTTTTGTAGAGAAGGTCTGGTAAGGAGAGCTGATGGAAAATGTGTTAATCCTAACCAATGTCCAGGTAAGTTTTAAACCATACCCTATTATATGAGTGATTTATATCAAAAAGTGTGTAAACGTTATGCGATAGCCTTTTTCTGATTTCAAATGGCTCTAACTTTCTAATTAAATAAGTAGATAGAGCAGTAGAAGCATGTTATTTATATTCTAACCTCTGGCGTAGCTAGATTTGAGTAAGTCCTGTATCAAAATATCTATTAGAAGCCCTTTTTGGGAGCCCCTTGAGAGAACCCCCCCTAGGTTCCACCCTCGACACCAAGATTTAATTGAAGCAAAGAATTACCAGACGACATTTTTACAATAACAAATAATTTTTATTCACTGGAAACAATTATCAACCTTCTAAATACAAATATGAATCAATAAGTCTACGTCAAAGGGATTGAACTGTACTATTCAATTAAAACACGAAATATGATACTAATCAACTATTATTCTCAATATCGAAAGGGTTTACCGGAATAAGAGGACCGAGAGATATACGCAATTTGAATTACTAGCAATCATTAACTTGCCACTAACTCTAGTATTTATTTACTCTTATTATCCGATAAAGGAAGTTTAAATATCACCTGACTTTTACTACTTCACTCCTTTCCAGTCGGCTCAACTTTCCGAATGTAGATCGGTGCCTGATAATTAGGTAGAAACTAATCACACAATCAACTTGAATCTTCTTAGCACTCCATCTATGTATTTCTTGGCTCAATAGCCTTCTCAACTAACCTACAACACTCTCTTTATATACTTTGATTCATTTGCATATCCCGTTTCCTCCTTTTAGAGCTGGTTGGAAATATACGCAAATTTACAATCCCCAAAGACGCCCAAGAGTATTAGTGATAAAGTGCCGTATAGATTCGTCACACCCTTAACATGTTACGATAGTTTTGTTTACATATGATGGAGCCCTGTAGCTTGGGTGCTCCGTGTCGTTGATACGGCGATAACTATGCCCCTGATGCTGACTCAGAGACCTCATTTAGACATAATGTAGATGTAGAGAGTGGACTGCCAGCTCACAGGAGCGATCTTAATATCTGATATGGTTCAGAATTACGAGACGCATTGATTGCATCAAAATGGAACAGAAATATCTTTCGGGGAAAACTACATTATTTAAAAGGGTAGAATTATAGAAGTCTGTCAGCAACTTCATGACCAGTTCTTATCAAGGTAGAATAATGGTAAAAATGTTGCATATTACATAAATCTGATTCAACCATATAAGTAATAATATTAGTTTGGTATGGAGGTTTGAACGTAAAAGTATAAATTCGGGTGTCGTTCACGTTTTCTCACCCTAACCCGGACTTGCATAGTCTAGCTCGAATAATTATTGTTCAGCTTTGAAGAGTTATTGTCTAAATAAAAACTTAATTTTAAGAAACAATCATAACAGGCATTTTTTAGGGATACAAAAGCTTTTCGGTTTGCAAATTAACTAATTTTATAATCAAAAGCAAACAATAATAGAAAAAGCTCACGGCACTTGATTTATGATTCATTTATCTGGGACTCTAACAAAAGAGGCGGGGCAGTAGTATCCCAATAGTCATGGTCACGAACTTCCGGTCGGCGTTGTCGAATCGTTATTCAAAGTCTTGGTGCCACTGAGGACTTGCCGTGTAAAGGAGATGATGCCCGTTAAATCTGTCAAAGCTCAAAATCCTCACGGTGACGTGGTGAGGAAATATGGAGAATGGGGTGCCTATTCAGGTATCACCGTCGCTTGACTGAAGCTCCAAGTTTCAGTCCGTGGCCAATAGCTCTCGTGTAACTTCAAAGGGTGGCATTATAATAAGATAATCAATGAACCAATAAATAAGGCAGTTATTAAATAGAGTAGAAAACAGAATCCACTTTTTTAATAGTGTTTCTTATACTGTATTAATTAAAGAGCACACAAAAAGTGCATGAAAGCAAGAGTATAACTATACGTTTATAATACATATAATTACCCTTTTTTATTTTATGATAGATATATTTTTTAAATGTGTTGCGAAAATTATGAGCTGATCCCTGTAAAACGGCGAAATTTCCATAGAAGAGTTTTTGAATTTGGAGGATAGGTTTTCATTGTACAGATATTCACACATCTATAACAGATTTTTTACTTCAATACTAAACACTAACCATAAACTTTGTACCTCTTATCCTTTTTTTAGCTAGATGTGGTGTTGATGAACAATATTATGAATGCACTCCTACTTGCAAGAGCACGTGTGATAACTTCGCGAACCTCTCCATTCCCTGTACTTGCGGACCTCCAGGTTGTTCTTGTAAAAAGGGTCTCATTAGAAGAGCTGATAGAAAGTGTGTTCGACCAAATCAATGCCCTGGTAAGTTTCAATGACTTTTATATGAATATATATATATATATATATATATATATATATATATATATATACATACATATATATACATACATATATATATATACATATATATATACATACATATATACATACATATATATATATACATATATATACATATATATATATACATATATATATACATACATATATATACATATATATATACATACATATATATATATACATATATATATATATATATATATATATATATATATATATATATATATATATATATATATATATATATATATATATATATATATATATATACCAATAAATTAATGAAGCTATCATTCCCGATATAATTTCTCTAGAAATAATAGAATTTCACCTTGAAAAAGAATTGAATTCATGCATTCTTGATTACTAAGTGACAGTTCGAAATAGTAAAAGTACAAAACCAGAAAGTAAATTATTCTTCTATTACATTTAAGAAACTTTTGAAACTCCAACAATTCATTTCAGCTTCTATCTAAAGATGATATTGGATGTCTTTAACTTCTTCCAGGCTCATTTTGTTTGTGGATTATGGATAAAAAAATGTTCTTTTTAGGCTTATTTTCAAACATACATATCTTTAAAAACATTATAACACCATCCGCATACAAAATTTCTTAAAAATCAAAGTAAAAAAAATCTATTGAAATAAATGTGTAATTTATACCTGGAAAATGGGCTTAGTGTAAGGCAGAAATCAGTAGACTTTGGAGTCAATTCACACTAACTATAAATATAAAGCTTAGAACACCTAGATTTTATCTTAAGTTACCAATTTTATTTACATCTTTTGCACTTATATAAATGATTATAAAATTATTTATCACAAAATTTGATCGTGTATAATAAATTCGAAAACACGCTACTGCATATAACCCAATATCGCAATCTGGACAGTAGAATCTTGTTTCTCTTCTTACCTTCTTCCCTTTACTGTCTCTCTTTGAGTAGCAAATAATATACTGTCGTGTTGAATTAGTTTTCTTCTCTGTTGGGAAAATTTTATTCAACAAAGTGTCATTCAGGCAATCGTGAAGGGGGTGCTCAGTAGAAAGACGTTCTCTTTTTGCCGAAAATTCTGCCTAGTGGTACTTTTCAATTATTCGAAACCATAAAAAGCACATGTGAAATGATTCGGGAAAGACCGAGTGCATAATGTAAATTTTCACAGTGCCCGAGCTACACTCGGGATAAGTCAGGACGGTAAGTTTCACCTGTCCCACCCAGCGCTGCTCGGGACCAGACGGGAAAGGGTTAGAAATAGATTTTTATGGTAATAGGAAATCAACTTACATGAAATATTGTGTGTTTCTCCGAGGACCTGGTAAAATAATGCGATTTATATGCCTATTCAGCATGACTGGTTTCTGTTGAGTCATGGATTCGAGTTCTGGTGGCACTGAAGACCCGCCATGCACGACAAATCTTTTGGAATTCAATCATCAAGTTAGTGTAATGTTGAAAATAGTAGATGAGTGCCAGCTTAAATGCCATCCTCATCATTTGCACGTGGTTCAAAACTAATATATCTATCATTTATAGTGCAATGTTAATAGAAAAATCAATCAACATACTTTCAAACTAGATACATCAGTTTTGATTGCACATAACTTCCAGCAGTATTTTATTATCCATATGAGTAATACCGGCTAGGTGGCGTGGTTCTTTTGTCGCTGGCCTTCTGTACCTAAGGTGATGGGTTCGACCCCGACCCAAGTCGGTGGATTTTCATGATGCAGAAAATCGACAGCGGCCCTGTCGTATGATTATACCGCATGTAAAAGATCCCCAGAGTTTCTGTTTAGCTTGGGTGCTCTCGGCAAAATTAAATCCTAGTACAGGTTTGCATCGTTAGAGCTCAGGTGCCTCCCTCTGTGGAGGAAACGGGGTGTCAAAATTACCTGTGCCGCTCTAAAAGAGATACTAGCTCCCGGGAAAGGTACTAGGTCTGAAATGGTAAAACACCAATCCTCAGTTCATTAGCCGTTATTGAAGCCTTATTGCTGTTATTCTACGGAAGAACTAGAAAGCTGATATACCAAGCGGTATCTATAATTTATTTACTCTTAAAATAAGCGTTAGTTTAGTAAAATTAGTTAAAGTTAATGAAAGCTAATAATTCGAGTTACGTGTATTTCTCGGACCTCCTATTTCGGTAGACCTTATTTGATCTTGCGCATAATTATTGATCAATTTCATAATTCGTAATTTAATTTAATATTAAAGGTAAATCCTTTTTGTTTGACGTAACATAGAAATATTATGTTATTAGAGTTTTTGAGAATTGAATTGATATAATAAATACAAGTTATTATTATACAAAATGGCTCTTAGTGATTCTTTGCCTCAAATTAATCTTGGTGTCCAGAGTAGAACCCAGGGGGTCCACACAAATGTATATAAAATTGTTTTAAAAATATTATTACAATAAAAAATTATTTAAGTACAATATTTTGACAAAAAAAATGAACATAGAAGGATCCATTTTCAAAACATTCTCCTTTTGTGAAAAATACGTCTATTATAACAATATTTTGCCTGTATATAGCTCAGACCTCTGTACAGAGGCTCAACTAGAATTTTGGAAATGTATAACTTAGAAGTGGATTTATCCATATTTTACTACAACAGAGGGGAGAAATTTTAAGGAAAAAACACCGATAATTATTTCAATTGGAAGTAACTGAAAATAATGTGAATTTTTCAAAAATTATTGTTCAGACTCTCTGGAGAAGTCTTTATATAAGCAAAATATCATTATTATAGAAGCATTTTTTATAAAAGGAGAACATTTTGAAAAAAGATTATTCTAAGTTAATTTTTTGCCAAAAAATATTGTATTGTAACAACTACATTTTTAAACCCTGCCTTCCCTTGATGATTAGTGGCAGCCAGGGGGCACCACCTGTTCTTTAGAGAAGCGGGAACTCGTTCCCCTCGGGCTTCTGCCTTGGATCGCTACCGGGGAAAGATGTGTACACGTGGAGTCAGGGAAAGCCTGTTTCCCTCCTTTAGTCCTTAAGCCATTTTCTGTAACGATAATGGATGTGTGTTGTTTTTATTTAAGTCACCCCTTGTGTTGTGGAACGTAAGAACATTAAATAGTATTTGTTCCAGTAATGAAAAGGCTTCTTCATTTCAACACAATGAATACACGACATGGGGGATTGTCATAGTATTTAAATAATTTTTTTTATCATAATATCCTTAAAACAGTTTTTTACATGTATTCTAATCTAAGTAACACTAAATATCATGAAAATTATCCATTTATGCTTTTTTTCAAAATCACGGTTCCGAACGTAGTCGGATACCTTAATTAAAAATTTTAATGAGAAGGATGATGGTGATGAATTTCTTTTAAAAGTACTGTTACAGTACAGGTGTAATATTTGAAATCTGCAGTCTCAATTCCGGTTCTACGTGGTTTCTGTACTCTAATCTTGATTCTACTCTACTCTTGTAGGTTTCTATACTCCTCCTATCTTAATACTCTTGATCGAAATACATGTTCTAATAGAGTTGCTTCGTTGGGGCAATTTAGTGACCTAGTTTAGGATGGCACATCTTTCAATTTTTTCACAAGGGCTTTTCACAGTCTTTAATAGGAAATCTTAACATTAAATGTGAGACTTAGCGGACCCCCTCGAAAAACGCTGCTTACCCCCAGAGATTCACGGACCACAGTTTAAGAACCGTTGTTGTGGGTTCTTTATAAAGGGTGTTTTTTTAGAGGTATAGAACTTTAAATTGCAATAAAACAACGATGTATTATTCGATTGACATGAATTTTTTTTATTCGAAAGATAATCTTGTGGTATTACATTTTAAATATGATTTCTGGCATAGAACTGCCACGGCTGGCTCGGATGTTGTCCAATCTAAACGTCCAATTTTCGATGACTTTTTCCAACATTTGTGGCCGTATATCGGCAATAACATGGCGAATGTTGTCTTCCAAATGGTCAAGCGTTTGTGGCTTATCCGCATAGACCAATGACTTTACATAGCCCCACAGAAAATAGTCTAGCGGTGTTAAATCACAAGATCTTGGAGGCCAATTCACAGGTCCAAAACGTGAAATTAGGCGGTCACCAAACGTGTCTTTCAATAAGTCTATTGTGGCACGAGCTGTGTGACATGTTGCGCCGTCTTGTTGGAACCACAGCTCCTGGACATCATGATTGTTCAATTCAGGAATGAAAAAGTTAGTAATCATGGCTCTATACCGATCACCATTGACTGTAACGTTGTGGCCTTCATCGTTTTTGAAGAAGTATGGACCAATGATTCCACCAGCCCATAAAGCGCACCAGTCAGTTTTTCTGGATGTAATGGTGTTTCGACATACACTTGTGGATTAGCTTCACTCCAAATGCGGCAGTTTTGTTTGTTGACGTAGCCATTCAACCAGAAGTGCGCTTCATCGCTAAACAAAATTCGCTTATGAAAATCGGGAACAACCGCAATCTCATTTTGGGCCCATTCGACGAATCTA
Source organism: Trichonephila clavipes (assembly GCA_019973935.1). NCBI lineage: Eukaryota > Metazoa > Arthropoda > Arachnida > Araneae > Nephilidae > Trichonephila > Trichonephila clavipes. The sequence goes on from BMAU01017890.1 coordinate 86,082, forward strand.
CGCCTTGCTTGATGATCGTTTTGATGAATTGCCAAACCAAACTGAGAATAAATCACTTGACAGCTGTTAAATTGGTCGCCATCTTGGAAAGTAATGCCAACTTCTATACCTGGAAAAAAACACCCTTTTATATTAAGATGAACGAGAAAAGAGTAACATCTATTTAAAACTAGAAAATGTTTTTAAGAACATTGCTAAAATCACACGAAAGCACCAGGTATGGAAAGGAAAAGGAGAATCTGGAAAAAATCGTATTGCGAGTTTTAAACAGTCACAAGCACATGCGTAATAAATATCACCAATGGGTTGAATTCATGATGGTCACATAAAGGCAATCACGTTTTCTCCGTTGAATTCAAAACTGACATTAACTTAATTTGTACTAGTTTCTCTAAATGTTAAATGTAGAAATTTCAGATTTTGTTATTGAGTAAAGATGCTCGAGTATTATGGAAAAAAATTTATCTGAGTGGTTTTAAAATTTAAAAAAAAATCGTACTTTGTACTTGTATTTGAAAATCAATTGTATTTTGATTTTTATGTGCGTTATCATTGTCGAGAAATATGTTCTTTTCGAAAGAAATTTCTGAAAAAACAAAACATTGGCAACAGCTAAGGGCATGAGCTGATTATCTGGAATGCATTTATTATGTGATTATGATGTCACATGAGTTTATGAACTGATTGGTTGTAAACACGTGATTGTGTTCATTATTGGACTAGGGCATCACATAATTTTTGCTCATTGGGTGAATGATCAATAAAAGAGACTCGTGAGAACATATCGATATATAACAGAGTAAAAGCCCTTTATTATAATAATATAATTAAAAGAAAAATAATTTAATCTTTATTAAATACTTTCTTCAAAATGGGCTAAACTTATAAGACGTCATAGTCACATGATAATCACTATCTCGTGTTCCTAGCCAATTAGTTCATTAATTCATGTCACATCATAATCACATAATCATTTGCGGCTTATCAATTCATGAGCTTCGATGTTGCCAACTTGTGCTCTTTGCAGAAACTTTCTTTTTAAAAAATACATAATTGTCAACAATAGTATCGCACATAATAACTTGATTTAAAAGTAGACGAAAAATATAAGAATTTTCTCTTTAAAATCTTTCTTACGAAACTTATTTTTATAAGACTTGAATATTTTTACTCATTTTTGAAATTTTAAACTTCATCCAAGTTTTACAAGAAGAAAAACAAGTACAAATTAGTTTAATGTCAGTTTTTAATGAAGAACACGTGATTGTTTTTATCATGTGACCGTCATGAATTTTAGTCCATTGAAAACCAAGCGCTCTAGTATTTTTTAAGTATCAAAGAGCATTAGATTCCACTAAGGACTGATTCAGTTCTGACTGCTAATATAAACTTTTACATTATAGACTTTACTTAATAAAATCAAACACTAGTTTTTAAAAAAAGAATTAGATGTATAATAAATTAGGATACATCTCTATTTCACTACTAATACAAAAATTTTAATAATCTGTTAATTACAATAATTTTAATGACTGCTTCTATTAAGTTTAAAAGCTGTAGAACTGTGATTGATTTCTTTTTTCAATTCCTACTATTAGCTCACTCTCTCTATATATTTATTTATATATTTATCTTGTTCAAGTTTTCAATCGTTAGTAAAATACTTTCTGTTCCTCCAATCAAGTTCAAAAAAAAAAAAATTTCAACTTGTAGAGAACACTTGATGTCGATACTGTTTTTTCAAATATTAATTAATCAATTAATTAAATTTAATTTAATTAGTTAATGGTTTTTGATGCCAATTTAGATTCGTCTGTGTTTTTATAAGAATGTAACTGTTAAAACAAAGACAAAAAGTTGGCGTCGAAAACCTGTTTTCCAGCCAAACTAGCCAAACCGGGCTTGCGTTGTTACAACAATGCAGACACAAAACATTTTCTTTTTTCAATTCCAACTATTAGTTCACTCTCTCCCTATATGTTTATATATATTCAAAGTAGGAAAGGACTTAAATTTTTTTATATATATTATTTGTTATGATTGAAATGAAATACGAAGTAAATTTTTGTCATTTCAATAAAAACGTTTCTTCACGTATAATACCGTAAACTTTTCGTTTAAAAAATTTTCTGCCGTTTATCGAATGTTTTTATTCTGTTTATAGTCAAATGCGCTGTAGATGAACAATACTACGCTTGCACACCCCTCTGCAAGAACACGTGTGAAAATTTTGATAACCCCAGAGTGCGATGTCAGTGCGGACCTCCAGGTTGCTTTTGTAGAGCCGGTTTAGTAAGAAGGGCCGACGGAAAATGTGTCCGCCCTAACCAATGCCCAGGTAAGGCTTAGACCATTTTCATTTATGTGATGCCATATCATATTTGAGTACTTCCATATTATAATGTGGGGAAAGCTAATCCCGCATACTTAGTCAAAGCACGGAACCGAGTCGGACAAGCATGATAATGGTTTATTGAATTAACACAAACATATATACAAAACAGTAAAATTAAAATAGTGGCATCTATTTGCAATGTTACAATAGCGGAGTCTATGTACAATGTTGCGGCGCCACTTGCAAGTAATAAGTAATAGTGATGGCGCCACATCATCCCCCTCCCTGGGGAGAAAAATAGTTTATGCTTGAAAAAAAAATTGAAGCGAGGATCCGGCAGCCTGAAGAGGAAGCGGAAGCGATGATCCGGTGGCCTGAAGAGGGAGGCGGAAGCGAGGATCCGGTGGCCTGAAGAGGAGGCGGAAGCGAGGATCCGGTGGCCTGAAGAGGAGGCGGAAGCGAGGATCCGGTGGCCTGAAGAGGAGGTGGAAGCGAGGATCCGGCGGCCTGAAGAGGAGGAAGAAGCGGGGATCCGGTGGCCTGAAGTGCAGCATCAACGAATGGTGACATCAGCACCACAGGCAAGTACAGAGATCCAAAAGAATGGCATCCAGGACAAAGGAAGTCTGACAGAGACCACCTGAAGAGATTCCAGGAAAAAGACTTGACGACACCAGGAGAAAGGAAAATCCAACGAGTGGAGACATCAGCACAGCATGAGACACCAGGGGATTAGACAGCAGCTGCAACAAGTAGCAACATCAGCACAGCAGGAGAGTAGAGGCAGACAGAGACATCCGTCAGTAGCCCATCAGCGGCAAAACAGGCAGCGAAGCATTGTAATGGTTTATTGAATTAACACAAACATATATACAAAAGAGTAAAATTTAAATAGTGGCATCTATTTGCAATGTTACAATAGCGGAGTCTATTTACAATGTGGCGGCGCCACTTGCAAGTAATAAGTAATAGTGATGGTGCCACGATAACGTCTACCAATTCGCCAAAATAAAAAACGTTGCCAAAAGCCGTGACATGCAATCAATAGTGTAAAACTGTACCCACGCATGTAGAACACAATAATCTTTCTCGACAGCATTTGGCGACGACTTTTAATTTGGCAATGTTTTTCTATTCGATGGAATTTGTCGATTGAATAATACGTAAGAGTACCTGTATTTGTTATGCATCGATAAACCCATACAGAAATAAGAAATATAACGGATTTAATGACCAATAAAGTACGTTAAATAACTCATTTTTTTAATAACAATTCCTTTATATAATAAAATTAACTTAAATTTTTTTGTCAGCTTTTAAACTTCCTTCGTATCTACATCAAAAATTTACCTTTTCCCTAAATTGGCTGATTAGTTGGGGTTTTTGGTGTAAGAGCTATTTGCGTTTGGCCAAATATTCGTTGGCTTACTAGCTGCTAAAGAATATTGTAAATAGTTGTTACAAATGTATAATTGAGATTTAGAGAAGGGAAGGGAAAGATGGGGAAAAGGAGAAGGGAAAAAAGGCAAGAGGAATTTTTGATAGAAGGAAAAAGGAGGTTTGTGAAAATAAGAAAAGATCATTCCAAGTTCCTTACAAATTCTACTATTTATTTCTAGTTAAATGCGGAGTGAACGAGCGTTACTACCAATGCACGCCAAGCTGCAAGAACACTTGTGAGAATTTCAATAACCCCGGAGTTCGATGCCAGTGTGGTCCTCCTGGTTGTTTCTGCAGAGAAGGTCTAGTCAGAAGATCAGATGGTAGATGTATTATTCCTAGTCAGTGTCCTGGTAAGTTTAATACAGCATTTATTTGTATGACATAGCATGAAAATTACCACGCATAAATAAATTCCTCTACATAAATAAAATAACTCTGAATTACAAAACATATTTCCTTTCTTCTTATTTAGTAAAGTACGCCCAATATAAAGTATTGGACGGGCTTCCTGCATATTAATCAAACTCAATTAATTGCCTAGAAATGGTTCTGACTGATATATTTGTATCGGTAATGGTTGCAAGATCTGCAGCTACTCTTTAGGCGAAAGAAATGCCTGTTCCTTTTTTCTCTCTCTCACCATCGAGGATACATTATGATTCCTCTGGAAATGTGGTATTCCTTCTATGATCGCCAGCATACTTTCACGTAGCATGCGATATGACACATTTTGTCACTTTACTCTGGCCACAGTTGTGGCACTTGGACCGGCATCGAACTTTCTAATTGATTTTTCATTGCCGTAAGCATTCGAATAATATCTTGCACACATTTCGCATTTAAATACTTAATTAGCGCACTGAATTTCACAAAAACAACAAACAACCTTCGATACTTTTTTAGTCAAATACCTAGCAGCATGAACTTTGAAAGGAATAAGGAGCTTTCATGCACTGCTTTTTATACAGATATCAGGTCAGCGGCGTAACGGAGAATATTAGGTACCCCTGCAAAGTCAGCTTTTGGACCCCAAACCCTAATACGTACCTAGCATCAATCAGGCTTTGGGTCCCATAGAATCCCTGCCTACCCTCTCCCTCCAATGCGGGTACGTTACTGTTACCGCCCAACCTGTACGTTACACCACTGTAACAGGTCCTGTCCTGTTACACCATCTGTATTTCATTTTACTGTGATTGGTTTGCTGTACGGAACACTAGTTTGAAAAAACCAGTTGTGCCTTAGCAATTGTCAAGTAACATATATGTGACGAAAGGTTAACATGCCTTGAAACAATGTTTAATCCTGACATTTTCAACTCTTCTAATTTCCATGCTTTTATTTCCGATTTTTTCGGGTTAAATCTGTAAATTGTTCTCTGTTAAAATTAGAAAAAGGAAGATCATAATATTTTGAGTATTGAAATTTGTAGAAAATGTTTTCATTCTTCCGTATTTTTACATCAGGCACAGGTTCCAATAAAAATTAAAGAAGGTTCTTTGTCATCGTTCCAAAAAAGTTTTTTCAGTAATTATCTCTCATAATAATATAACTCATTGTGACTGCTTAAGTGTATGTCAAGGGAGCCCCATCTCTTTACAAGTATCAATTTTATTCCATTTCTAGCCAAGTGCGGTGATAACGAAGAGTATTATTTGTGCCCACCGAGCTGTAAGAATACTTGCGAAAACTACACAAACCCTAACGTGCAATGTCAATGCGGACCACCCGGTTGCTTTTGCAAAAGGGGTTTAGTTAAAACAGAAGATGGAAGATGTGTCTATCCCACCCAATGTATAAGTATGTACTTGATCACACACATTCATTAATTATTCCCATTTTATTAAAATACTTCTCAAATTGCTAATTTTTATTATTGAAAATGTTGAAATTTTCCCAGAAAAGTGAATGTGTAAATTTTTATTTTCATGAAAATTCGGTACGTCTCTGAAAATGTAGTTTATATTTTTTTTGTGCTTACACATTATACCATCGATCAATTTCACCAAATAAAAAAAATCTGTCCCTAATGTAAGAAATATCGCCAAATGCTTTCATCGTTATTATTATTGTGTTTGAATAAGTTCAGGAACGGTTTTCCACAACTGGCTGCATATTGTGGCATTTGGCGGCATCATCTTTTGAACTGACGAAATTAATCGACATTATAAAAACATAAGTACGTTTGTTCTTTTGCTATATTTTGAGGAATACCATGTGAGTGCGCTAATGCTTGACATTTTGGGACATTTAAGAACTAATTTAATGAAAAGTATACTTGTAGAATTAGCAACAGTGTCCATCGAAGTGAAATTGACATACCTCTAATCTTTATGGATATCCTTCTATCTGTCAGAGCAAAATGTTCCTGTTTAGTACATTATTTTCATACACTCATCATTCTTATTGAAATGTTTCGACTCACTATCCTTTTATTTTCAGAAAAACCTTCCAGGTGTCAAGAAAATGCTGAGTATTTAACTTGCGGACCTTCTTGTCGACCCACTTGCAAAAACCCTTACACGGGATCTTGTCCAGCAAGATGCGTTCCAGGTTGTTTCTGTAAGCCCGGATTTGTAGAAGATCACGATGGAAGATGTGTCCATTTGGAAAGATGCGAAAAACGTAACTTTGTAACTTTGATGTCTTTCGATATTTTTAGAGTGCCTGTTTTACACCTATATGTTTTGTATGATGAAATAGTTCTCTATTATCGAATTTTTTAGCTTTTCGATTTCTTTAATTTGAATCATATGAAATGAGACCTCGGTATTAGTAATCGTGCATCGAGTCACTATGTTTAAACGGATTGGTAATATCAAGGAAGAATTTTAAAACATTTTATTGAATACGTATTAGACAATTTTTTAAAAAAATTACTAATTACCGTAAAATCCGGCGTATAACGCGCATTTTTAACACAAAAAATAAGATCGAAACTTAAGGGTGCGCGCTATACGCCGGGTGTAAAAACGATAGCTTTAAAAAGAACACAAGAATGAGTATACAGAAATTTTACTTCTACACGTATCGAAATACTGTTTATTTAAAAGAAAAGACTTGCCTTATGAACTAAAAGAGTTGTAGTTCTAGAAGAAATCTATTATGTCAAAAGTCTGGGATAATACCTCGATTAAATTGTGGGAACCCCCTGGGTTCCACCCTGGGCACCAAGATTGAATTGAGGCAAAGAATTACCAGACGACATTTTTACAATAACAAATAATATTTATTCACTTGAATCAATTATCAACCTTCTAAATACAAAGATGAATCAATATGTCTACGTCAATGGGATTGAATTTAACTATTAAATTAAATTACGAAATATGATACTAATCGACTATTAAACTCAATATCGAACGGGTTTACCGGAATAAGAGGACCGAGAGATATACGCAATTTGAATTACTAGCAATCATTAACTTTCCACTAACTCTATTATTTATTTATTCTTATTATCCGATAAATGAAGTTTAAATATCACCTGACTTTTACTACTTCACTCCTTTCCAGTCGGCTCAACTTTCCGAATGTAGATCGCTGCCTGATAATCAGCCAGAAACTAATCACACAATCAACTTGAATCTTCTTAGCACTCCGTCTATGTTTTTCTTGGCTCAATAGCCTTCTCCGCTAACCTACAACACTCTCCTTATATACTTTGATTCATTTGCATATCCCGTTTCCTCCTTTTAGAGCTGGTTGGAAATATACGCGAATTTACAATCCCCAAAGACGCCCAAGAGTATTAGTGATAAAGTGCCGTATAGATTCGTCACAAAAGGACTTCAAAACATAAGAGCAATGTGTACTAATATTTCAGATTTCTTTGTGAAAAGGGGGTGCGCGTTATACGACGAATATATCTAAAAATTAAATAATACAGCTTGAAAGTATAGGTGAGCGTTATACGACGAATATATCTAAAAATTAAATAATACAGCTTGAAAGTATAGGTGCGCGTTATACGACGAATATATCTAAAAATTAAATAATACAGCTTGAAAGTATAGGTGCGCGTTATACGACGAATATATCTAAAAATTAAATAATACAGCTTGAAAGTATAGGTGCGCGTTATACGACGAATATATCTAAAAATTAAATAATACAGCTTGAAAGTATAGGTGAGCGTTATACGACGAATATATCTAAAAATTAAATGATACAGCTTGAAAGTATAGGTGAGCGTTATACGACGAATATATCTAAAAATTAAATAATACAGCTTGAAAGTATAGGTGCGCGTTATACGACGAATATATCTAAAAATTAAATAATACAGCTTGAAAGTATAGGTGAGCGTTATACGACGGATTTTACGGTAGTAAAAAAAATGACTGTAAAGATCTATTTTTTTTTAAGAAGCTTTATATATTATATATATTACACACAATAGTTATACACAATACTTTAACTAATATTTTCTACCTTTTTTCCTCCTTAATTTAAATGAGAATTCTCTCGTTTTCTGTGTTATTTTTTTTAAAAAAAATCATCAAGAATATAAATTACGAATTAATTTACTTTATCTAGGTTGTCAATATCCCGAAGAAGAATTCCAAGAATGTGGTACCACGTGTCCCGAAACCTGCGAAAACAGAAGCCATCCTCATCCCGGCAGGTGTCCCTTCCGCTGCAATAGGGGATGCTTCTGTAAGAAAGGTCTCGTCAGGACCAAAGAAGGGACTTGTGTACCACTCAGCGATTGTCCAGGAAGAACCATCATCACACCAGTCATTGTTGGCCCAATCAGAATACAACCACATCCAGGTTATTTCAGCTAATTTTTTTTTGGGGGGGGGAGGGGAATTTGATAAAATAAAATAACAGTTAAAAACGATTCCTTACTAAACGAATAAGAAAAATGATTTTTTATTTATTAGTAGTGTTGTTCACAAATCAATATCCTGGTAAAGATTTTACTACATTCGTTTAAGTAAAGTACAGAAACTATTTTAAATCAATTGATGACGTAAGACAAAAGAAGTTGAATGCTATCTCAACTAATACCCACAGGGGCTCACCTTCTTTAGGTGAGTACGGGTGTCACAATCCCGAGGTACCCTAGTGATCTTTTCCTTTTCCCGAGAGGTTTACTATCTTTGGTAAACACGGGTCTCACGAACCTGGGGTATTCTAGTGATCCTTCTCTATTTTTGACCCTCCTTCTTGTCATTCAATTTATCCTTTCTTTCCTTTCCCGTCAAGATCACAGATTTACACAAATGTTTGGCGCAGTATAGCCAGATTTGGCTCTTGCGCCATAAAATCTCACATTCACTCACTCACTCACGCTATCTCAATTAATTACAGCATTGCTTATCCAAGTAGACGTTTAAAAGATTCATAACTAATTAACACGAAGTGTTAATTAAATATGAATTTGGCTCTAGACAGAAATGCTCTTTTTTTCACTGTAATGTATTTCTATATAAGTGTTGTATTAATTTGAATAATTCTTGTGCAATATTATATTTACCATTATATTTTTTATCTTATTTTCTTCTAGCATTCTTTTTTACTATACGGAATATTTATTCATCATAACTTCTTTATAAATAAATCTTTCCCTAGCGTAAAATACGCCCCAAATATTTCACCTGTATTTACTGTTGAAAAGAAAAATTGTGTATTCATTACATATTTGAGAGTTTTACGAGAGTAGTATACAAATAATAAATAATTAAGCGCGTTATAGTTATGCAGTCTTATTTTAGCCATTGGAACATTTGTGTGTGTGTGCTTTAACCCTTTATCAACCGACGGTACTTATAAGTACCACTCACTTTAACATTACATTGAATAGCCATTTTTTCGAATATTCTGACGATACTTAGCAGGAATATTCTTTAAAATCTACTCTTCCAAAATATATGACAGCACGAGTTCTATGATGAATATTTTAGCGGAGAAGATGAATAGTTTTATAGCAGAAATTGCTTTTTCAGCTGACGGCATTTTCAGCAGATTGCAAAGATTATCATTTTTGTTCCTAAAAAATAGTTAATGTCAAAATTTAAGAGTGTTTTTTTTTTTTTTTTTTTGTATGTTAATGAAGTCCTTAGAAAACGATTTGACTATTTATTTTAAGTGAACAGTGTATATAATTAATTTCACAGTGGAATATCTTTAATTAATTAATTAGCTGTAACAGATTAAATTTCCCTTAGTTGAGTATTTTGTTTATGTGTATCCCTTAATGTATATCCCTTATGTATATCAATGTAGTGATTAGAAAAGAAATATTCCATGAAAAAAGCTGCAGGAAATCATAATGCGGTAGATAAAGAGTTAAAATGTGTTCCGAATTTTGAAAATTTGCTTCGAGATACCATATGAAGACATCCTGAACCGTCATTTTTATTCAAACGCTTTTTGTAAAAATTACCCAATGAAGACAGCTTTAAAGAAGCAAGAATTTTTATGAAAACTCTGAGGGTAAAGAAAAAGTAACTAAATGATTTCAAAGGATAAATTTATGCTTTCCTGTATCTTACAAATAATTCTGTTACGTGTTATATAGTCTTTCAAACGCAAAAAGGGGCACGCAATTAACATGCAGGCTCTTTTGAAGTAAACCGTAATTTATTTTGGAACTTTCCAGTAATTACAACAGATTAACTTAACGGAAATAAATAAACACTCTTAAATTCCATAACACAATTTTAAAATTCACGTAACAATACGAATCCGTAATCACAATTTCACATAAGGCAAATGAAACGCATATTCGTTATCAAATCTTTGACTTCAGTGTTGCTTCCTTACAACTTCTCTTTATGTAGACTGAGAAAAATGATCTAAAATCTTTCTTGTCAAATAATCCTCCGAGAATCTTCATAACTTTAGTAGAGATGTCTATTTTTGTCTTTAAATTTGACTTTTGGGCGACATTTGGCGACAAAATTTATCACTGAGGTCACTCCTATTCAGTTAAATTATTACAAGAGTAATTTCTGCAATGGTCGCCCCGCGACGTCCTTTAGTGTGGGAGGGTTTGAAAGAGGATTAGCCACATTCAAAATTATTACGATTTATTCACTGTAATCAATGAAGACACAAATTCTATAACCCAAGCTAAGAAATGCCCCAATTACTATTTATGGAAAGCAATAGTGAGGTAGATGAGATACGAGAAGTCTTAATTAATCGGATCACTAATCCAGTTCAATCTTTAATTGGCTAAATCGTCAACTTTAATCTTACACTTATAAGCTACGAAGTACTCACGCCTCACTTCACGTTTAATCAATCACTGCTATCCGTTAGCAGTCTAACCTTTCTCCCTCTAACTTGAAAGTTTAATCTTTATATTCAAGTCATAATTTAAAATACTCACATCTTCGGAGGAGGAAGGTTTATAATAGAATAATTTTTTAAAGACCGAATATTCCCCAAGAGGATTATTGGTTGAAAGAACGCGGATAGACTCGTCACGAAATGAAACGAAAATTGGATGACGGGGGCGTCTATTTCCAGAAGGATGGGAGAAGAAGAAAAACCATGATTGAAGTTAAAAACAAATACCGAATACTCCCACGAAAAGTGGGGAGGGATGACGTACCCCAAAGCACGAGCGTTCTAACGAAGCAGAGCACCGGAGGGGGGATCGTCACTCTTTCCTAACCCACAATCGATTTTTCGAGCCGCAGTACCCTTTCGGTTGAGATACAAACAAAGTCCAAACTTTCTTTAACAATATATTTAGAATCTAAAAATTTCCTAATGTGTAACTCATAGAATTATAAATAAACAATACCAGTAGCGCACACAGGATTTTTTCAGGGGCGCGGGGGTCCGGGGTCGAAAGTTCACCATTCTTGTATCATGCTCCTTTTGATTTTGTCGATTTTCGGGAACAAAACACAGTAAAAAACTAATTTTTGAATAAATAATTATCATTAATTAATAAAATTAATCATTAATAACAAGTAATTAATTAAATTTTACGTACTATATACTTAGAATTATAATCAATCGGAAAAAAAATAAAGGGCTTTGAGGGGTCCAAACCCCCAGCCCCCCCCCTTGTGTGCGCCACTGAACAATACTTATAACATAATAAATAGAATGAAATCTCCAATTTTTTTGTTGAATCATTTTCATACTTTGAATTACTCCACGTTGTAAATATTTCCAGCATTATAATTTGCACTGGAAGGAACTTTTTTTTTCTTTTGTGTGTGTGTGAATAGTATTAAAATACTCATATGTATAATTTTAAATTGTGGTTTAAATTATATTTGTTCACTTACAGTGCCCGCCCCCAGATTCTTACCTGACGATTGCCATGGATGCCCTGATAGATCACAATGCAGTATTCATTGCAGGAGTCAGGGTAGTTACACAGGAATTTGTGTTGGCGACAGACAACTACACTGCAAATGTTTATGATTTTTCGTCTCATATATAAAAAAAAACTTTAGAACTTTTTAGAAAAAGAAATTTGCATCCTGAATTCAAAAACCTATTTGAAAGTGTCTGTTGCTGTTAAAATCAATAAATGTTTTGTTCTTGTGCAAATGTTTTTTACTTTCTTTCTCTCTCTCTCTCTCTTTAATTTTAAAACAGTTTTTTTTCTGCCTGCCTTACAAGCAAGTAAAACGTTTAAGTAGAAAATAACATCTAATTCGTTTTTTGCAGATGCAATACATATTTACTGAAAAAGTTTTTTAAAAGAGTCATTTTTTAAAAAAAATTTTTACCTTAGAGAAATATAGCACTTAATTAAACTGAGGCAATATTTTCGTTAAAAAAATGGAAAATGAAAAGAAAGTACTTTTTAAAAATTATTTTAAGATATTAATAAAAAATAACACAGTAAAATAAAAAAATGCAGAGAAATGATTTTTTAAAATCATTTTTTCTGTTCAATTTTTTTTTAAATTAATTTTCCATTTCTTGGTAAATTATCAAATTTAGAGGAATTAGCACAGTTCCTGTACTCAACTAAGGTTACTAACTACATTCGGAAAGGTGACTTTGAAAAAGGGTATATAAATGGATAATTTTTTTTGATATTCAGGATCAGTTGAATTAGAATATACATGTAAAATCATTTTAAGAGAGTATTATTACAAGGAAAACTATTTAAATACAATTTGTTTCGTAAAAAATGATGGAGGAATGATGCATTTCCAAAACATTCTCGTTTTATGAAAAATGACTTCATAATAATAATATTTTGTCTACCTGTAGCTAGAACTTGTATAACTCAAACTCTGTGGCGCAACAACCCATGAGGGCCAGGGCCTACTGTGCCCAACCCAGTATACGTAACCATTGGGTGCTGAGGTGCATGAACTGATATCCCGATCAGTTCATGAAGCGGTCAGTTCAGTCAGTCTGAAGCGAGACCCCCACTCCAAGCAAGCTTTTTTTTTTGGTACTCATTTATCAACCCACTGCAGTAGGGATGAAAGGCTGAGCCGATCTTGCCGAGCCTAGGAATATGACTTATATAAAGGGGTTGAAATAAGGTTTTTCAAATATATAATTTAGAAACGGATTTATTCCTATTTCATTAAACCAGAGTAGCGAAATTTTAAAAAAAACCATCCGTATCAATTGACCGTAACTCTGAAAATGTGAATTTTTTTAAAAATTTTAGTTCATGCCTAGTTTAGGTTTAGTTTAGTCACTTCAGCCATATGTTCAGTCCAAAATAACTTTTATTTCTGCTTAGAATAATAGGAACTATTTTTTGTGAATAAACCGGACCCAAATATTCAAGTTTGATTTTCTCAGAAGTGGGAGTGGGAGTGCTTACATTAATGTCACTCTATAATACAACACGAGGGTCATGGGCGACGGACGTCTTAATTTTGAGCCTCAGTCAAGTGACGAGGACGACACCTGAGTTAGCATCTCCCTTTCCTAGCTACCACACCACACCAACGAGAGGACATTGTTTTTCTACAGATTTAACGAACATCGGCCCCTTTACACGGTGGGTCTTCAGTGGCTCTAGGCTCGAACTCAGGATGCGCCGGGATTTTCTGAATAAAAGCTGTCATTTTACTAAACATTTGTCATTGTCATTTTTAATTTTATGTGTTTACTATTCTGTAAAAGGCATAAATGGGATAATATTGTAATTTCTGTGCATCAAAACATAAAGATGGGATTCAATCGAACTGTTTCCACAATTAAAATAATTTTTCAGCGTTACGATCAAAAATGGTGTAAATTACATTTAATTTTCATTGTTTGATATCGTTTTGGTACTTTTCTGTTAACCGGGAGCAAATATCGCCAGTTGTGGTCCACACTCGAGCCAAGCGAAGCGAATGACAACAGTCAACGGAATAAAAGTCCAAAATGTTCAACAATAAACAAATATTAATTAATAGAAAGCAAAGCAAGTTCAACTATAAACAAATATTAATTAATAGTAAAAAAAAACAGTCTTACCAAAAAGAATGCTTATAATTATTGGTGTTTCCCGAATATGGCGATGTCCTTGAGAACGTGCTCAAATGGACCGTTTACTTCTCATTACCACAAAAATTCAGCGAGGAATTCTCATCGTTTTTTAAAAATTAAAATGGAAGAAAGAAAGGAAAACGTGCTTTGCTTTGAATGAATTCAGAGAATAGAGCACACATGGCCTCCAACGAACATTCCCTTTATGGTTGTAAGAAATTTGGCGGAATTCTACATTATTTGGCAATTTTTCACTTGTTCCTAGCTAACGGGAAAATATCATCGTTTTATATTTTATCGTATTAAAAACTTGTAATTAAGAGCTTACCAAAATTGAAAATGGTTAGGTTAAGGTTAATACTGGTTTTGTCAACATTGTATTTGCTTGTAACAGAAACAATCACGAAGACAATAAAAATAAACAAAGGATATCCCTTAAGAAGTACTTATTAAATGAAATAATGATGATGTTTTAAAAAGTTAAGTATGCAAATAATACCTTTTTATGAAACATGTAAAAGATAAAATTTCGACAGCAATGAACTAAAATATTGGATACGCAAAATATTGCAACTAACTATCCATATGGTGTATATAGAAGGAAATATTCTAATTCTGAAATATTCCATTCGGATTTGATTTCGTCTTTTCACTTTGACTGTACCGATGTCTCACATGTCAATAGTCACACCAACATATGTCAATGTTAGAAAAGGACAATTATACTTGTTACAATCATGGCCGCTTTTCCGCTTAGGCACGCAAGGCAAGTGCCTAAGGCGCAGAAAGAGAGAAAAAAATAAAATTACAGAGAACAAACCCCACACACACCACCTATTGAATCATGTACGCATTGTATTTGTGTGCGTATGTTAGAGGAACTATCGAAAACATCTACTAAGCAAAATGAAAAGCTTAACAGTTTGACGTTGCAATGCACTGAAAATAATACTACAACGTAAGTTGATTACTATAATTTTGCAATGATCAAAGCTGGAAGAAAACCTTTATTGTACAAATACAATGACCCAGCAAAGAATAAGAATGTCTAAAAGTAAAAGATAGCATATGGATAAGCGATGATAATTAACAATTTGATAACTGTTCATACAATAATGTATATTCTATACTATAATTGCATACGATTTCATTAATTTACTGTACTGATTCGCAAAAGGGTGGTTGGTCCGTGATGCCGTAATTTAGAAATTAACAAGAGTGGTCAAAAAACCATGCCACTATCCTTTCCTTACGCTACCAGATGCCAGTCCGGGACACTGCGGGTTCATAGTTGGTGGATAATGGAAAGACTGTCAAAAGACCAAAAAGAAAGGAAAAGAGAGAGAGTATTAAATGAAAATCTCTCTTGAACGAAAACTGGCAAGGTAAAAACTGAAGGAAGGGGCACTCTGGAAATAGTGGGGGAAGGGTCGTAACAATTTGAAGTGTCTAGGGTGCCAGGGAGGTTAAAAACGGCCTTGGTAAGAAAAATGCCGCCATTTATCGATGTTGGTAGTAATAATTCAACCTTAATAGAAACATAATGTAAAAAAGATGGTAGTAAATTTTAAAAATCAACTGAATGTCTCTCAGAAAACGTTAATTCAACATTATCAACGATTCATTTGTAATCGAGACATCGGTGACTGCTAAGACTAGACGTCAGCAGACGATGGATAATTGCATCGTTTATGGCTTTTTAGACTTTTGCCTTTATGTATTATTAAAAAATAGTTATATCTACCAAAAACAGTTTCCCTTTCTCTTTTTTTCTTTCATTATTATCCATCGAAAAAAATTAACTGCTTTTGCATATACATTTAAAGATTTGACTGAAAACAGTTTTCTTTTTAATTAAATTGCTTACCATTAAAAAAATTTGTGGAGAATCAGTGAAATTATTAAGATTATTTCTATTGTTGTTGTTTCTAATCCCAGATTGTTTAGCAATGCTAGACAATCTCCATGCATCCAAAAAATTCTAAAAATAGAAGAGAGTCCAGAAGGACCTCGTCTGTTTTAAAATCCAAACAAGCCAAGACGTGGACAGGAGAGACCAGCTCAGAATAATACCAGTGGAACCTAGTGAGGCCACCCAGTCAACCTAGACCTCACTCAGCCTCAGTCCTGGCTGAGAAATCGGCTTTCTCTTTACCATCAATTCCCACGTCGGATGGGATCCTCTGAAAATGTACACGATGATTAGAAGATTATTTCTAAAGAAAAAAAACAGAGATTCATTGGTGAAAATTCTGCCTGGCTAACAATTTGGCTCTTATCTCTCGAAAGTACTGGCCTCTGGCTTAGATTCAAGCCCTCGAGTAGCTGAACAGTGCAACGTTAATATTCAATCAATCAATTAATCAATCTGGCTTAGATCATTAATAAGAGCGCAAATAGTAAGGATTAAGCTCGTGGTGATTATGGTAACTACTTCCATCAGTGCGTGCAAGCATTCAAGTTTGTAGCAATGTCACGCTCATTCAAACATGAATATATCACTAAAAATTTTTAAGGAATATATCTTCGAATTAAGGAATTATCTTCCACCGTCCCGATGTCCAAAAAAGGAGTACCAAAACACCCAATGGTATATTACCAGGTGTATGCATATCAAACGAGACGATTGCTAACAGATGTCGCCACGCATATATGCAAACAATACGAAACCGTCACACGTAATTCTTTGATACTCATGTTTAGTTTACATTTGGGCGAGTTTCAGCGTGCATTGTATTTTTTTACTGTGTTAAAAATGTCGAATTTTATACCTTCCGACCATGATTTGCGGACAGCATTAATTTTTTGTTACCATCTGAAGAAAAATGCTGCCTAATCGCATCAGATGCTTGTAGAAGCATACAGTGGCAATGCTCTGAGCCGATCGCAGCGCTACAGGTGGTTTGAAAAGTTTCAAAATGGTGATTTCGATGTGAGAAACGAGGAGCGTAGCAGACCAGCAAAAGAAAATTTGAAGATGCTGAATTGCAAGCATTACTCGATGAAGATGATGGCCAAACTCAAGAACATCTTGCAGGACAATTGAATGTTTACCAGAGCACTGTTTCCTGCCGTCTCAAAGCAATGAGCAAGATAATAAAGGTCGGTAGATGGATACCACATGAGCTAACGGACCGTCAATAGGAAAATCGAAAAGTCGTGTGCGAAATGTTGCTTGCCTGCTACAAACGCAAGACATATCTCCATCGTATTGTGACTGGCGATGAAAAATGGATTTATTTTGAGAATCTTAAGCGTAATCGATCCTATGTTGACCCCGGACAGCCGTCCAAATCGACCGCAAGACAATGCTGTGTATTTTCTGGGATCTGGAGGGACCAATCTATTATATATATGAGCTTCTCAAACCCGGCGAAACCGTTGATACTGATCGCTACAAGCAACGATTACTTAATTTGAACATGTTATACTCGAAAAACGCGAGCAATACAAGAAACGGCAGCACAAAGTGATTTTCCTTGATGACAACGCACCTAGCCCCCGTGCGAAACCGACCAAGGACATCGTTAAGGCGCTCTGCTGTGAGCTCTTACCACATGCGGCTTTTTTGCCAGACTTTGATCCTTCCGATTATTACCTATTTGCATCATTGGGACACGCATTGGCTGACCAGCGCTTCACTTCTTACGAAAACGTCAAATCTTGACTTGATGACTGGGTGGCCTCAAAAGACAGATCATTTTTTTGGCGCGTGTTCACAAATTGCTCGAAAGATGGGGAAAATGTGTAGCTATAGTGATGGATATTATTTGGAATAAAGAAATATTAACAGTTTTCGCAAATTTATTCTGTTTTTTTTAAAACAATCGTCTTATTTCATTTGCATACTCCTGGTAATCTCTCAATATTCAACGACTTAAAATTATGAAACGGATGTTATTATATTTTCAGGATATTTTTAGTTATGTACATTCGGTTAGTTATGTTTTTCGTTATGTTAGTTAGTTCGGTTTTAGTTATGTATGTTCGGCATACTGCACAGCAGTATGCCGACGATATTCTGCCGTTTCTGTTCTACTTCTCCCCTTTTCATGGTGTGCCTTGAGCTTGCATTTGTACAAATGACGCCCGACAGCAGTGGAATCTTTTATATCAATTGTCGCCATGTTCATACGTTTTGACCGACTAGATTGCAAAATTGCCCTTTCTTCCCTGTAGAGTACGTCTGGAGTCTGATAACGAACGAGACATCCCATCATTATGCCTAGGAGGAAAATTCACACTCGCCAATTTTAGGTCCCCGATTTACCTCGTAACTGTCAACCACGGACGAACTCAAAACCTGAACTGGCACTTCTCTCTCCATTTACACACGTCCCAGCGTGTATACTTTTGCCAAGATAGATTTTTTGACGTTCATCACCCACACTCTACAAGGCAGGTTCTTAGTGGTGTCTGGTCTTGAACACCCGGCTTGACTGAATCAAAACCGGTCGCGAATTCACTTACTATTTGACTACAACAACACGCACAGATGAACAGACGCTCCAGGATCTCTTCGATTTTTCATGTCTTTAAAAAATAAACTGTTAAGGAATCCCCAGGCACATCAATCAGTTCTATAAATCAGTGTCTAACTGGATAATAGCATATATATATATATATATATATAAAGATCAAGATACATTTAAAATAATCATTAAAATTCCACTGATATTTCCCTCGTTACTTTCTATACATATACATACATCAGATTTATAAGGTTTTATTTTTTAAATCATTCTTGCAGTGTCGTTTCCCCTCCCCTCTTCCCTCCCCCTTTCTTCTTTATATGCTATTGTAAATTCAACAATTAATTGTCTTGATATCATAAATTTTGACAATAGCATATTCTGTCACTATATACACATAACTTGTATTCGAAAGTTAGGAATAAATGAGAAACTTAAGCAATGGAAGAATTAAATGAAAAAAATATTCCCGACACTGCACAATTGTGATCTATTGATCTTAACCAATGATTACGCGCAAGAAAGTATTTTATCAATAGGAGTGATTTCAGTTTCAACTTCCTCAAGACATAATACAGTCGTCATTATTTTTAAATTTTTGTGGTTGTAAATCCTTTGATAGTCGTCCTTGTCTAACTTCTGGAATAAGCTTCAGTAGTTAAAAGTCTTAACGTGGAATATCCAGTTAAGTTATGGGTGTGTGGTAAAACAGTTCCTGAAACAAAACAAAACAAAATTGGAAGTGTCTATAACTGATTGTTGAGGTTGAATTGGTATAGAGGTTTTTTCATCATATTACGCTGCACTGAATCCGTCTCATCTTAACTGACATTGCCGTTTTCTTTTTGAATAAACATCGAAATACTTCAACTCATCTGATAAAGATAATTAAAATATTAAACACATTTTGATTAGCTCTTTCCAAACATAGCACATATGTAAAACAAAAATACTTATAGCGTAAACGGTACCCTTTACCAAACTGAAAATAAAAGGTTCATGAGTAACGTCGCACTCTAGCATGGAAACATGGAGGCTATTGGCTACGGTCCTCGTAATTTTAAGCCATGATGAAGTGACGAGTACGACACCTGAGCAGTCACCCTATTCTCCTACTTGCATACCATGCTAACGTGAGGATGAGGAGCCACGACAGACTTAACATGCATCAGCCGCTCTGCATGCTGGGTCTTAAGTGACATCAGGACTCAAACTTGCGACTCGACAATGCTGTCAACCAGTTCGTGACCATGACTACTCGGTTGTCGGGGCTACCCAAAGCTTACTTCAGAAACACTCATAAATCATTTAAATACACAAGGATTCACATTAACACCACTTTTTTTATCTACAGTAAGGAGATATTGGTGATGGGCAATGTAATTTTGACCCACGGTCAAAATTACACACACTCCCCACACACACTCCATTCCATGCCAACCCATCGTGAGAGAGCCTCGATAGATTTAACGTGCAATAGTTGTTTTACACCGCGAGCCTTCAGTGGCAATAGGACTAAAATATGCGACTCGGTAGAAACCCACCGGCTAAAAATTCGCGGCCATGACCACTCGGCTATCGCAGCCATTATAAATCGCGTATAACAATGTATAGAATCTTTTGGTGCGACACGAGTAATCAGGGACGTCTTAAGACTTCTTGAGGCCCTGGGTCTCTACACAAATGTAGGCTCCACCTATGACCCTTAAAAGTAGACAGCATATAGCATACGTTGTCAAATATTCGTACAAACAATAACTTAAAACAAATGAATGTGCATGATTCACAGTCGCACAAACCGTCTCGACCAACTACCGCCTTTGACTGAATGAGTAATGATGGTGTATGGTGGAAGGCCTTATGCATGTACGTGGACTTACTTACTTACTCCAGAGAATCGAGCTCACCCAAAGGGTTTAGAGCTGCATCCGACCCTCCGAGAAGAATTTTATTATCAAATTAAACGAAACGTGGACGGATATAACATTTGACCTTTGAAAATATTCGAATTATGATCTCATCAAGGCTGAGTCGAGAACGAGACGAAGCTCCCCATTGCGGCCGAGGCCCTGGCCCAGTTGACCCATGCCTTAACACGCATCAGTTCCGCCAACAAACGCGCAGGCTATCTCAAACCTAAGGGTATTTGCATTCTGTTTTTACATTTCTGTTTTTTGCTGTATATAGCTCAGACCTCTCTACAGAGGCTCAACTAGAATTTTTGAAATGTGTAACTTAGAAGTGGGTTTATCCATATTTTACTACAACAGAGGGGTTCAATTTTAAGAAAAAAACGCCGATAATTATTTCAATTGGTGGTAACTCTGAAAATAATGTGAATTTTTTCAAAAATTCTTGTTGAGCCTCTGTAGAGAGGTCTGAGCTATATACAGGCAAAATATTATTATAATAGAACCATTTTTCACATTTGGAGAACATTTTGAAAAAAGATTATTCTAAGTTAATTTTTTGCCAAAATATTGCATTTAAATTTTTTTTTTTGTCAAGGTGTCCTTATAACAATTTTATACATGTATTCTAATCTAAGTGACACTAAATATCATGAAAATTATCCATTTATGCGCTTTTTTAAAATCACGGTTCCGAACGTAGTCGGTTACCTTAAAACTAAACATATAGGAGTAAACTTCTCTATTCTTTAAGTTCAAAAATTTTGGGTGGCCGCGGTAGCCGAGTGGTATAGGTATCGGACCGTGGCTTGCCTTGTCACGAGTTCGAGCCCAGTACCACTAAAGACCCGCCGTGTAGGGTAGCGATGCACGTTAAATCTGTCGAGAGGTGAAACGTCCTCCCATTGGTGTGGTAGTTAGGAGAGGGGGTGCCAGCTCAGGAGTGTCACCCACGTCACTTGACCATGATTCAAAATTACGTGGTCCGTCGCCAAAAGCCAACGTGTAGCTGAACAGTGCGACGTTAAAATTTAATCAATCAATCAAACATTTTTTTTTTTTTTTTTTGTATTTTTCTTGTCGTTCCAGCAACAGGTTTTTTTTTTTTTTCAAAAGTTCATCTGAAAGTGTTGTTTCCTTTAAAATTACGTTCTTTCTAAATGTTTTTGTGTCTCTACATATAAACATTTATTTTAAACAGTGCCTCCCTCTTTTAAATCTGGATCGATTTCAATGGAGGAATCATACTTGCTGTTATACTCTTCATCATTTGATTCTTCCTCATCATAACCGCGAAGAGAATTTCTTCATCCGAAAATACTGTTGTACTATATCTATTAAATTACATAAAAATATCTCATTTCTTTTAATCATAAACACAATAATACGCCACAGCATAAGGAAGATTTTAAACGTGCTCATGCATTTAGAACTGTAACGGGGATTCACGCGCAGGGTATAACATATCCGAAGAGGCGGCATCCAAAAATATAAATTTAGAATTCGCCTACAAGCTAAGGCCCCTCAAAGGATATGATCTTAAAGTCAGCTACACGAGAAATTATGCATTTTCCAAAAATGGCTTAGAAGGAGCGTTGAAAAAAATTAGGCGGTGGGTATGACATACCCTGCGTGAGAAGTGTCGGGTTAAGATGTCCCAGCGAGTAAATGATAACAAGAGGTTTCCGATAATGTAAGATCACAGTTTCTAACGTAAATTTTCTGAGAAATCCAATTCTTCATCCGACATTTCCTAAATATATATATATATACTAGCTGACCCGGCCACGCGTTGCTGTGGCTAAAGTTTTTGTTATATTACATTATAGTAAACAATCTAATTTGACTCCTTATTTGACTTTCTACTTCTATAACCCTTTAGTACAATGAAATTATTTACGAACAAAGACGAAAATGTTGATGTTGGTATACAAATTCACTGGATTGAGATTTGAAGGGGAAGT
This sequence comes from Trichonephila clavipes, assembly GCA_019973935.1. Taxonomy (NCBI): domain Eukaryota; kingdom Metazoa; phylum Arthropoda; class Arachnida; order Araneae; family Nephilidae; genus Trichonephila; species Trichonephila clavipes. Next base: position 108,637 of record BMAU01017890.1, read on the forward strand.
ACGTTGAACACAATTAATTAAAATGTTCTTACACTTGATATTAAGCAGAAATCAATAGGTACAAAAAATAAAAATTTATCAGATTTATTATTTCTATTTATTTTATAACAAATATAAGTATAATACAGTAAATAACATGTGACGCTTAAACTCATAAATGAGGTATGCAAGGCAGACAGTCTTAAACTTTTAAACATTAATATCTATTTTTTTGAATTATAAATACTTTCAATTTCAATTTAATTTAACACCAATCGGTGCACAATGTTTTTGGTTAACCTGTCTTTAGCTAACACAAATAGATTCGACGGTTTCCCAACACGTGAACACGCAACATATAGTTGCCCATGAGAAAAACATGGATTTTCCAAATCTAAACCACAAATGGACATTGTTTGACCTTGAGATTTATTTATAGACATGGCGAAAGCTAAACGAATTGGAAACTGTAGCCTTTTGAAGGGTATGGTAGAATCTGATGGTATCATCGGAATACGTGGCAGCAGGACCACTTTTCCTTTAAACTTCCCAGCCAAAATGGTTGCTTCAAGAATGTTTCCGGTGATCTTTTTGATGACCAAACGCGTACCGTTACATAATTGAGGTGGATTCAAATTACGGAGGAGAATAATAGGGGAACCAATCTTTAATCGAAGATTATGTGGTGGCATTCCAGGGATATCTAATGAATTTAAAAATTCAATCGGAAAATTTACACTTTCATTTTCATCAACAACAGTATCGATTGATTTAAAAGACATCAGATCGCCTGGTAACAACTGTTGTATCTGGAAGTTAATTTCATCAACATCAACGTTTTTGGCTGCCAAAATCGCCCGTTGACTAAGCCATTCATGATTCAAATAATTATTCTGTATATCCGGGAAAATACTCTGAATCAATTCATTTTTATCCTGAACAACAGTGCAAAAATTGTCTGGTAGTTTAATGCATTGCGTATTTAGTTGCAGTTCTATTTTACCGTTCCCAATATGTAGTAGTTGTTCGGAAAATATTTGTGCTGATGGATCATTTTGCAATTGTACTCGCATATTTATGGTCAATCGAAGTGTTTCAACACTTCGCCATAAGAATGATTGTTTCAAACATGCATTAATCTCATCCGCGAAAGTAGAGCGAGGTATAACCGGTAAGGTCTGCCGGAAGTCACCAGACAAAAGTAAGATAGCACCACCGAAAAGTTTATTATTGCTGTTTAAATCTTGCATAGTTCTGTTTAATGCTTCAAGTGAATATTTGTGTGCCATTGTGCACTCATCCCAAATTATGATAGAACTCTTCCGCAACACTGCAGCTATTCCACTATTCTTTTTGATGTTACACATTGCATATGGTTTATTATGAACGTCCAATGGCAGCTTGAATGTTGAATGTGCTGTTCGCCCACCATCCAGTAAAGTAGCCGCAATGCCTGACGATGCTACTGCTAATGCGATTTTTTGTTGCGACCGTATTTTGGCAAGAATCAACGATATTAAAAATGTCTTACCGGTTCCACCGGGTGCATCCAAGAAAAAAAAACCGCCTTGTTCAGCAGCAACAGCCAGCATAATCCGATCATAAATAATTTTTTGTTCTGCTGTCAGTAACGGTTCACTGTTCATGATAATTGTTGCTAAACTTCCATGGTCATATTGATTTTCTCGTTGTAAATCGGTATTGACTAAGTCGGTGGCTGGACGATTAGGTGATGGCATACCATAATGATTAAGTGGTAAATTTGAAATAAGAACACATAAATCCTCGATTAAGACCAATGCTTCATTGTACATCTCTGGTGTATAATCTATGTTTTGGGATTGATTTGTTTGTCTAATTCGGTGCAAGATGTCTTCTGTCATACAATTTTTATTTTCCCACAAAGTTTGTGCTTGCGAGGGATAACATGTCGTCAAAATAATTGCAAACAACTGACGAATGTTATTCGGTGTTGATGTCAACGCAGCATCAGCAAGCGTTAAGTCCCAATGGTTATCGTCTTCTAGCAATTGCAGTTCACGACATGCATCCTGGTATGTATTGAATACTCGACCATTAACTGTTCGTAAAAATTCAAAAGACGTTGGTCCGGGAACATTCACCAATAACAAACGTAAATAGAAGCACTCACGTTGCTTTGGATGTACCGTGTAAAGTCTCCCCAATGTCTTAGCTTTGAATATGCCTGTAATGGAAGGATGTGGTTTTCCTTGTTTCCGTGGCTCCCATTTTTTACTGGATTTGTTCCATGTGAAATAACGTGGAACATCACCATACACCAATGTCTTCGCGAATTGGCCAAAAACATCAGGTTTTTGACACAATGTAAAAAATTCAGTTAGAGTCGTTTTCGGAGCTTCGAACGCTCTTTGGAGAACATTTTCTTCAGTGAAGTATACACGTTGACCGTTTTCAAGATGTATTGCCAGATGTTCGACAGCAGGATCTCTTTCGTGGATGGGAAAGCTGAGAATATGCCAAATAGCTTCATTGCTGCTAATGTATCTGCCCATTTGGTATCGTGCTATTTCGTCATTTTTATTAATGTTTTGTACTTCAAATATGGCCAAATCACTGCCTTTGTTTACATAATTACAAATATACTTAATTGATTTAACAGAACTGCAAAGCTCAACATTGATATGAGCTTTGTAAGTTTTTTTTGAAAGTAGTGGTGAGTATGGTACCACCCACTCATTATCAAACTCAACTTGATTTGGAAAGTTCGGCAGTCGCATTGTAAATGTGTGGCCACCATTCTCAGTACTTCTGCGGCGATACTTTGGATAACCATCAATATCCGTGATCGTGTCATTCGTATGCGGCTTTGGGAAGTTTTTTTTTACATTTTCCATTTTCCATGCACGGTGACGTCATGTTGAAAGCACCGCATGGCCCATGGATCATGTGTTTGTTTGGTGACAATATCAAATAATTCTTGATCAATTAATGGGTCTGGAATTTCGGCTGAAATTATTTGATCGATTTCTTCAGGACGGATTCTATCTTTAAGCCAAACCAAAATGTGGGCATGAGGCAAACCTCGCTTTTGCCACTCTATCGTATACAGCCAACAACGTGTGATACCAAAAATTGAATATTTAACAATAAAATCAATTAAGGATTTCAATTTTTGTTTAAACACACGTGCAGTTAAATCATGACGATGAATGGCTTGTTGTCCTGGCAATAGTAAAGTTTGTATCTCTTCCCAATTCGGATTACATGTGAATGTAATAAATAAATCCGGTCGGCCGTAATGACGTACGTAAGTCATCGCATCTTGCATGTATTCCTGCATGTTCCGTGGACTGCCGATGTAGCTTGAAGGTAAAATGAAAGCATTACCGATGTCATTGGGATTTAAATTTCCATCGATGTTTCCAGCAACAGCATCTCGTAAGTGAATATATTCTTCCGATCGTAGTTTTGCCTGATTAAATCGAAGGAATCGCAAGCGTTCGCTTTCGACCTTAGCATACATATCAACAATGTATTGATGGAACAGCTGACGATATCGAAGGATATAATTGTCTTGATGTTGTCTAACCATTATTCGGTGTGCGTAGTAGTTCATTGAGCTAACTTTATTATTTCTGTAATCACCTAAAAAAAAAAAAAAAATAAAATGCAATACGAAATTAAATCAATACATATAGTAAGAAAGTAAACAGATAATTGTCAAATTTACCGGTATTTGGATCATACTGTTTGATATTAAGGTGATATTCATCTTGTCCTTGCCAAAATATCAATGGATATTGTAGTGCGTCATATGAACGGTGTAGATCCGAAATCGTACTGATAGTGTTGTCTCGCCGTGTAATTTTTATAGATCTTTTGTCAACTGGATCACCAACCATGATAACAGCAACCTCATCAACAGTTGGAGCGTTGAATCTACCAGCATGTTCACCTAATGGTACTTTGTCGGCTTTTATGACGATTTGATAATTGTCATTTTGCAGTCGTGGCGAAACTCTTTTGATCAATTGAATTAGTTGATTGTGATCTTCTAAAAAATTTTCCAATAATATCACAATTGCTCTTTCCTCTGCTTGTTCAATAAAATTATACAGGCACCGAGTCGTCACGCGCTCTTCACAATCGCCCATAAAATAAATTTGAAGAAATTTCGGATTGTTATCAGGCATTGGCATCAGTGATCCGATTTTATGGTACACCTGGCCTTGAATTTTGAATGTAGTTTCAAAATTACGTCCATCGGATGCACGATCGCAAATTTTAGTTGCCCCAAATGACGTCATTTGGAAGCAAGAATTAAATTTGCGTATCTTACGCAAAAATAATTTGGAATCATCTGAATTGCCAGTAAGAAGGGATAATAAAGGCTCCGGCGGAGCGGGTAGAGGTGACAGCACAACTTTTCCTGATGCGCAGCACATGCCGGCTGCTTCATTCCGAAATTTCAATGCATGACAATATTGACATACTTTATCCATTCCACCGATAGCAATTTTTGAATGCGCTGAGTAGTTAATATCTGGTGCATATTCAAAAGCAAGCCGAACGAATGATGCACGTGTTAATGAGCGGCTGATCCGTTGCCTTTGTCGATCTAGTGCTCGTACTGTAGCTATGTTTCGTTCTCGTGCCACTCTTGTTCTCGTAATATTCTGTTGCAGACGTTCGTCACGCTGTTCTTGAGATTCTCGTGCACGACTTTCTGCAGTCCTGATTCTTTGAGCTGCATTTCTTGTTTCGATTTGTTCTGGTAATTGCTGAGCTCTTTCAACACGTTTGCGTCGCGACCCTTTGCTGCTCGCGTTGTTGAGGTTAGATTTTTCGGTGGCATTTGACTGAAAATAATAATTTAACATTGAAATAATAAGTGCAAAATAATTTTAAATAGAGATTAAATAAAAATAATATAAAAATTTTTGTACAATTATTGAAAAAGTGTGGGGAGTTTTGTGCCATTTTCTCATTGATATATTAATTAACTTTTATAAAACTATGTGATATTACTTACATGTGTAAATTGAAATTATTGTTCCTGTGCTCCTACTGTGGCTATGTCTCGTTCTCCTGCTGCTCTTGTTCTTATGATATTCTCTTGAAGACGTTCGTTACACTGTTCTTGAGATTCTTGTGCATGACCTTCTGCTGTACTGATTCTTTGTGCTAGATTTCTTGATTCAATTTGTTCTGCCAACTGATGGGCTCTTTTAATACGTTTGCGTTGTGCCTCTCTGGTGCTCGCGTTGTTGAGGTTAGATTTTTCCGTGGCATTTGACTGAAAATAATAAATTATCGTTTAAATATGAGAAAAAAATTGAAAATCATTCTAATTAACTTTTATAATTATGTGATAATACTGACATGTACATATTTAAATTATAGAGTTTAAATAATAATTTCAATAAGAATTGAAATACTAATTTAATCGTTTAAATATAAGAAAAAAATCTGAAAAACTTGTTATCATAGCACATTGAAATAATAAGTGCTAAATATTTTTAATAGCGGTTAAATGAAAACAATAAAAAAAAATATTTGTACAACTATTGAAAAAGTGTAGGAAATTGTGTATCATTTTTGCATTGACATTTTAATTAAATTTTATAATTATTTGATAATACTTACATCAGTCTAAGTAACACGTGGCCGGCTATGCTAACACCAAAAATTTAAAAAGTGGAAATAATTGAATTATACGGTATTTCGTTCACTACAAAATAAATTTAATTAATTTTATAGCGTCAACAACACGTGGTAATTATGCTATTAAAATATAGCTTATATGACACGTTCGTAGATTTACCATAGCAGCGCCATCTATTGATTACTTACTCAACCCCGTCGAAAGGTATCGACATCTGTTAGAATCATTTGGAGTTAACAGATAATTGTGACTGTCAAATAATAACAGACAATAATTAGCAATAAATTAAAATTGCGACTATAATTTGAGATTTAAACTATCCTATCTCTCAAGTTAGATCGAACTGCACATGGTGTGCGAATTTTATTATAATCGGTTAAGTGGTTTAGAAGTCCATTGAGGACAAACATTGTGACACGAGATTTATATATATTAATATATATATATATATATATATATATAATATATATATATATATATATATATATATATATATATATATATATATATACCCAACTCTTTTTTTTTTTTATACGATTTTGAAATATCACGGTACACGAATGTAACAATTTTTTTTTTGTTCTAGCACGAATCGCAAAAAATTTTTAGGGACTCAGGCTCTTTGAATGAGGACAATTTGGTCGAATTTATGACAGCTTATGATTATAAGGAAGTCGAAGGAGAAGTTCAGCCATTAACAGCTGATTTATTTCGCTTCATCCATTTCGTAAAAAACGTGTACGCTTGTTATAAAGTTGAGATGAATGGTTGTTAATAGATTTTCCCCCAATTTCAATTGGAGTTTTTATATGTTGTATGTAAACTGAATTTTCACTGTAAACTAATTTTAATTTTTCTTTTTGGTAGTAATAATGAATTTTGTTTTCATAAATTTGCAACATTGATCTTATTATTCCTTTTTTTTTTTTGCACGGTTTTGGGGAAAAATATTTAGATATTTTTGTTCTTACGCGATTTTTTAAAGTTTTGGAGCATATCCCCAAATTTACCATACGTCATATGTACTTTTTTATACGATTTTTTTCCACGGTTTTCCAAGGAACGTATATACCGTGTAAAAAAAGAGAGAGTTGGATGTACACGTGGTGCGACACAAAAAAATACGAGACTGGTCTAATAAACCATTGTACTTACAGAATCAGCTCTCTGTGACATTATCACCTTCAGCATTCGGTGCTGTCATTGCTGGTCTGAAACGAGGGTTTTGGAAGGCCCTTAGGAGATTCTCCATTTTTGCCTGAACCTCTTCAACTGAGGTCAAATTTGTTCCCTTTAAGCAAGATTTAACTGTAATAAATAAAAAAAAAGTCGCGTGGGGCAAAATCAGGTGAATAAGGAGGATGCCCCATCACAGTAATGTTTTTGCTGGTCAGAAACTGCTTGACAGATAGGGCCATGTGAGCGGGTGCATTGTTCTTGGTGCAATACCCATCCATCACTCCCCAATTCTGGCTTTTTTGCCCTAAGTTTTTCACGGGGAGTCTTTTTAGTACTTCAATGTTGTAGTGTTGATTAATAATCTGACCACGTATGTGAGGGGAAACCCACCCATATCACGAATTTTGACAATGTTTTGGTCTGTAATTGCTGACCTTGGGCGCCCAGCAGGTTCATCATCTTTCACACTGGCCCTTCCCCTTGAAAACCTCTTATACCATTCAAACATATGTGAACGAGGCTAAGTTTCATCTCTATAAGCCTCGGTTAATATTTGAAATGTTCTCGTTGCTGATTTCTTAAGTTTCACAAGAAACTTGATGTTGGTTCGACATTTTTCCGTCAGAATGCATTTGCACGTATTCACTCAATGACGCAAAACTCCCAACTGGCCACATGGATAGAGGAGGTGTGTGGAATTACGCCACCAAAACAATTGTTGCCAACTCCAATCTTTTTTCAAGTTACACACTTAGTCTCGTTTTTTATTGTGTCACACCTTGTATATGTATATTATATGTATAAAGTTTCTGACCATTCAGTGTTTTTGATACTCCCTTTAAAAATGAGAATAAAATTTTAAAAAGTATTGTTTGAATAAATATTGATAAACACCTCTAAAATAATTCTTATACACATCACTATTTCTTTAAAAAAATTCTCATACTTCTGCTAGAAATTAATATAGACATGCAGGTGGAGATCTTTATTGTGACGTTTCCCCTTTTTTGCGAGTTATAAGAATAAAAGCAAATTAAATCTTCATTCGAAGGTTTTGGAGAACGATATATCACTACGTAGGGTACAAAGTATAAATCGCTTGATCAAAAGTATTAAGTTTTATCAAAATAACCCTTTTGTATACCTGTTATCTCTTGAAAAAGAAAAGTATATTACCTTATTCAAAATAATTGTTCGGAATAACCAGAACGAAAAATGTTGCTTAACAGTATACATTTCCCCTTTGTCAGCAGATTAATTTTTACGAAAGAGTTTTGTAAAATGTTACACGTAATTCCAATAGTTCATTGTCGTTGCTTTTCCATTTGCAAGTAATGCTTACAGATGGTGTTCAAAGAGAGCGATATTAAATTCAAAAGCTGAGTCACATAAATGAACGAGTGAAAGATGCGAATTGGTTTGATGTTATTCATTGTTTGGTTTATTGGTAAGTATATGTATTTTTAAATTTATTATATTTAGTATATGAGTGAAAATTAGGATGACTTGTGCAGTATTTAGTCCTGACATGTGATGCAGCTTACCTAGAAGTGCAAAAATAAATAAACGCTATAGTCAGACAGCTGAAAAACTGAGGATTATATTGAATTTAGATCACTTTTTCTCTGATTAAACGCGTTATTTTTAATTGTATGAAAAGCTATCTTTGTAAAGTGGGCACAGTTGCTGTTCATCAATCTGAGGACATTGCTACAAAATTTGGAACTAATTTTATACAGGTGTACTACGCACCAAGCAGCGCGTGTTGTCGAGTGATATGAAATCCAAGATGGCGGCCTAGCGATAACAAATTGTCAGGAAAATAATTTTAAAGAACTGTTTTTTGAAATATATTTTAAATGAAGAATGTAGGAATAGAGATTGAATATAGCGAATTTCAATGTAATAAAATAAAAATAATATATACTAATAATAATACTAGGTAATACATAATAATAATCGTATAATATAATTTAATAATAATTATATAGAATAATCATATAATTTAGTAGTAATTATAAAAATGAATAATAATCATAATGTAATATAATAATAATTATGTATAATATTCATATATAATGTAAGAATTATAAATAACATAATTTGTAATAATATTTACAAATAAATGTAATAAAAATATTATAATTATTATACATAATATAATTGTATTTTTTATATTATATTATAAATAAAATAATTACATAATATATATTTAATAATGAATATCAATTCAACAGTATTGATAACTTGCAATATTGCAAAAACTGCGAGTTTCTGTAATGAATTTTAGCTAACAAGAAACTTTTAAAAATGCATTAGTAAAAAAGAAATAAAGTTTATAAGCGAGACGTGCAACAATAATTAAAAGCACAGCCCTCATATTTCTCTTAAGGTATCCGACTACGTTCGGTACCGTGATTTTCAAAAGCGCATAAATGGATAATGTTCATGATATTTAGTGTCACTCAGATTAGAATACATGCATAAAATTGTTTCAAGGACATTTTGATAAAAAAAAATATTTAAATACAATATTTTGGCAAAAAATTAACTTGGAATAATTTTTTCCCCAAATGTTCTCCTTTTGTGAAAAATGCTTCTATTAGAATAATATTTTGCATGTATATAGCTCAGACCTCTGTTCAACTAGAATTTTTGAAATATATAACTTAGAAATGGGTTTATTCATATTTTACGACAACAGATGGGAGTAATTTTAAGGAAAAAACGCAAATAATTATTTCAATTGATGGTAACTCTGAAAATAATGTGAATTTTTCAAAAATTCTAGTTGAACCTCTGAAGAGAGGTCTAAGCTATATACAGGCGAAATATTATTATAATACAACCATTTTTTACAAAAGGAGAACCTTTGGAAAAAAGATTATTCTAAGTTAATTTTTTGCCAAAATATTATATTTAAATAAATTTTTTTTGTCAAAATGTCCTTATAACAATTTTATGCATATATTCTTATCTGAGTGACACTAAATATCATGAAAATTATCCATTAATGCACTTTTTTAAAATCAAAGTTCCGAACGTTGTCGGATACCTTAAAAAAATATCCTAGTACTCACCAATAATATTAGAATAGCCATATAAGAAAATAGCACAAAACACAACAAAAGACTGAAATAGTAGCCTAAGAACTAAAGGAATGAAACTGGTTAAATTTTTACAGAAATGGAATTAAAATCGTCTGAAATTAGTAGGGTTACTGCGGGAAAAAAACGATACAAATTAAGTCTAATATACGTTATCCCCATGGCAACCACATTGCCATACGATAAAAATATCAAGGTAATTATTTTGTAATGTTATCACTCATCTTGGCGAACATAAACAACAACTTGACGCGTAGCACTCCTATATCAAATTCACGCCTAAAATTTGATATTTAGAGGGAGATGTAGCGTGAATAAATAAATTAAATTTAATGCGGTATATTTCACAGTCTGAAGAAATTAGTATAATTTTCAATATTTCAGACCTAAGTATTATCTATATTTTTGGGCATTTCAAATTTGATTATTTCTTTTAGAATGTTGATTTTATTGTAAAAAAAAATAATTGTAGTTCTCAGGACATCGTTCATCGTACAAATCAAAATTTGTTTGAGCCTTTTCAAGTAGATTTTAAAAAATTTGCTTCGTAATCCAAGAGTAGTTAGACGTAAAAAAATTAGACGCATATAAAATACATTTGTTAACTGATAATGTTTTTCAAACATGATAATTAACAGTGGAGTACATAAGGGGGGATTACCTTTCGACGTTTTCGTCTACGTATCTGTTAGAATGTAGTCCTCCTCCCTCCCCCTCTTTCCGTTAAAAGAGATCTGTGCACGCTTCTGATGGTTTAGACAGTTAAGACACTTTTTGAAATTAAAAATCCCTCATCATACATTACTTTTACACTGCCTGGCTAAAAAAAAAGTCGCTAAGACTAATACTTTGTCAGACCACTGTTGGCACCAATCACAACACGCAGGGACATCTTAAATCATGGGCCGGGCCCAGGAACTCGTCCTCGGTAGGGGCCTCGTTTCGTTCTCGACTTTGTCTTAATAAGATCATGATCCGGATAATTTTAATGGTCAAATATTATTCCCGTACATATTCTTCGAAAAACGGAATTTCAAACTGCACGCCAACTGGTAAAAGTTGTAAGACTGTATTGTTATGTGATGGCCTTTGTCCATGTCAAGGCCTAGTATTAATACCATAAACAATCATTCAACTTATTTAGTCGAAATGCAGCCATCGGTCGAGTTGGGAGGCAATGCATTTTGAAACATCCGTTGTAATTAAGGATTTCTCATATTTTTATTGAGTGGAATCTTCAGATATCAAAATGTTTCATTTTATGGTGCAATTTTTGAAGCATTTCAGACAAAAACTGTTACATTTCATTTTAGGTTCAGAAGTGCAACCAGCTTCAATAACCTATCAGAACATGTGTCCAGGTAACTGGAATGCGTGTGATCAGCTATGTAAATCAGCAGGGCGTAGAGGAGGTTATTGTGCCGGATTGTGGTCGAGAAGATGCACGTGTGTGGAGCGTAAACCGTCTATCACGTCTGATGTATTACCTACTTGGGGCAACAAATGATGGCACCATTTCGTATTTGTTGTAATTAATATGAGTTAATTTCTAAATTTAACATTTTATAAACTTTTTAAAAATAAGTCATTTAAAAATACAAACAGGCATGCAAGATTTGAAGTTTTCAATTTAAATATATAAATTCCGAAAAAATTTAATACCCCTTTTATGTAACAGAATTTACATTAATTGCCATTCATGTTGCAAGAAAATAATAAAAAATAAAATGGTAATAGTTCTTGAAAGCTTTATTGAGAACAAACTGCGAGATTAAATTTCGACAAAACACTTTACTAATCCTAAATAGGCGATTGGTTAATAAAAATAATATGCACTCTATTTTCTTTAAATATCCAAGTGATGAATGTGGTATTATTTTTTCCTTTCAAGACAAAATCTCTCTCTCAATCAGAGAATTCATATAAATATTGGAAGTTAATGCTCAGTGTATATTATTTCTTAAATCTCAGTTTATTAAACACGAGTTTCAAATAAACAAAAAAAAAAAAGTAATATATAAAAAAAATTTAAGTCAGTTCCTACTTAGATCAACAAAGAAAAATTTTATTTTAGCTACTTTTTATTAAATAGTTACAATTAATATAAATATGTATACACGTAGAACAGAATCACAACATTAAGTGGTAATTAATTTTTATCAATTATCATTAAAATATATTATTGTCATCCAAAACAATTGTGAAAAAAAATTTTCAGTTCAACTGAATGCTTTAAAATGTGAGAAAAAAACCCTTTTCCAGTTTTGACACAAGAAGCCAAAATGGTCACTAAGTCGCCAACGTGCTGTATTTGTAATTCCTTAAATAATTAACTTTAATCAATTAATTTTTATTAATTATAATTAAATTCTTGTATTGTCATCTAAAATAATTATGTATATTAAATTTCAGCTCAATTGAGCACTTTAAAATGTATTTTATTAAAGATAGAAAATTCCACCAAGATAAATAAATAAATAAACAAATAAATAAATATATAGAGAGTGTGAGTTAATAGTAGGGATTGAAAAATGTGGTAACGGATTCACATTGTAGCGAAATTTTAAGTTTATTCAACATAACCATCTTTCAAAGTATAAAGAGCAACAATAGATCTTTGATAAGATTACTCATTGAAGTGGTATGAAACAAAGCAAAATATTAACTACAAAAGATTTTGTCACCAACCAGGGATATAAAACCAAGCATACTAACTACATGAAGTAGCACTTTATATATATAAACAATCCGAAATATCTGTAAAGTGTTTTTTTTAATTAAATAATTCTCATAGGTAAATTTTGTTATCGATATATCATAAGTTTTACAAAGATACTGAAAATTACATAGATGCATTTTATGTGGCTTCGAATTTACACATTTCTTCAGCCTAGGCCTCCCCTATACCCGACCCATGGATCAAATACAACTGGACCGCACAAGGAACATTAAATTATATTTCTATTTTATTTACTGTGGTGTATTTCTCTCCCATTTGTACGATTTTATGGAAATCCCTTTATATTCCAAGCTAAATCCTTTTCTATTGATTTTTTGGTAAAACTGTATTTCCTTCTGAGAGTATGTTTAAATACAATTAATGAAAACTATTAAATCAAAACAATCTAAAATATAAACAATTATAAAACGCTGACCGGTCTGTGGTTGGGCAGCATTGGCCTAGATCAAAGTAATATATAATTCTGCATTCGTCACAGAAAATTTTTTGTGTGTGTTCAGTTAAATACTGGCTATATGTGCAAAATAATACAAGATTTTGAATCCTCCAAGTGCAATTAAATTAAAATTTGAATATAAGCCATTTTCAATTAATTCAAAGTGGCATTTTGTGATGCTCAAACTTATAAACAGAATAATTGTTTCTAGAGATGTAAATATTTGAAAAAAATCAAAATAGAATTAATCAGAAAGATATATCTGGTTATTTCTTACTGACTACACCTGTGCCATAGCTCAGTTTACCCTTAGGGAAAATTCAAAACAGTTTTAAGAAATCTTTCACTACAAAACAATCTATTGTTGTTGTGTATGGCAGAAACGAAATAAAAATCAGACAGTGCCAAAGGTGTAAATCACTGCCTTGACAATGTCCTTGTCTGTGTATAATGTGTGCGTGTAAAAGTCTATGTCAATTTTGAAAAGGACATGAGCAATGGAATAGCTAAAAAAGTGTTTTGGATCCAGCCACATGCCTGGGCAGTGCTTGACTTTTTTTTTATGAACTGGAATGATTTGAAACAATCTAAACATTTAATTCAAAACTAATCACTGCCATTGTAGGCTTAAAACCTATATTAATCAATATTTCAAAGGTATTCAGTGAAAAAGCATATATTCAAGTAAAGAACATACTTATACATACACTTATTTCTTTAAAGAAAATAGTTTTAAATAATATTTAACTAGAACATATATTAAATAATTTAATGAAACAAACATCAACAAAAGAAAACTATAAGTATAATTTAGAAATGACAAAATATTTAATGGCATAGAAATAATTTAATAATTTTGATATTAAAAAAACTATTAAAACAATTTATGGCACTTCAAATAATCACTAGTACTCTTTGGTCTTTTAGCAAACATTTATTTTTAGTCACACACAACACAAAAAACATGAAAAGATGAATTATTAGTGCAACCAACTCTTCAATAATAGATTACAACTGTACTTCATCTTAGCTCACATGCATAAAAAAAAGTCAGTTTTAGCATTACATAGCAGCACCTTCAACTCAATACTTTTCAACAACTATTTACTACAATATACTATGTACATAATTTTATTTTTGTGAGTCTTTTTCCAAACCAATTAATGTTATGCTTTTTAATACAAACACAAATTTTGCATAACTTTTTCTTTTTTCAAATTATAAGTTCAGCCTTTTATTATATTAGGAATGAGCTTTTCATTATATAAGTATCAAAAACTTATTTCAAGACTAAACATTGTTCATAATGATTGTATATGACTTTCAAAAAAATTAAAAGATGCTTAATTTTTTCTTTTATTATTATTAATTCTTAACAAATATACTAATTCTCTAAACAGACTCTAAAAATTACAAAATATTCTATGTAAAATTAAGTCGACAATTCATATTTTTCTTTCAGTATGTCATTTTGTCATAGCAGCAGGAGATGGGAAGGGATTGAAATAAGTACAGTAAAATCTCTTAAAAAAAATTTTTTTCAATTTAATAATTGAAAGTGTAACCAAAATTCCTATCATAATAAAATTCATTCACCAGAAGTATGACATGACCTACAAAAGGAAATGGTAAAAATTCATAAATGAAATGTTACAATATAAGGGCACAAAGTCATTTCAATTACATACAACAAAATACGTCCTGAAATTCACATTAAAAAATATTTGTTCATTACTTTACGTCATTCTCACACTATTTTTTTTTTTTTATTTTTAGAAAAAGCTACTTGAAGTTTTCAATATTTTGGGGATACAAAACAGCAAAGAGTCATGCTTTTCTAGCATTTCTTATTCGTAAAACAAAAATTACAATGAAGATATGCTGCATTTGTTAGAATTAATTTGTTTTAAATTTTTAAAAGGTGACAAATGCCACAACTAGTTATTTACAAGGAGCTTTTTTTTTTTAAAAAAAAAATTTGATTTCAAGCAATTAAATTCAAATAATTAGTATTAAGTCCCATAATCAGGCCTTTCAACTTATGGAAATGGCAAAATGGGTAAAATCCTAGGAGAGCCCACACCCTTGGCAACAAACCGAAAAAAGCGCCAAGCCAGAACAAGATGGCACCAAACAAAACCGACAATGGCGGCAAGGGAATATAGCAGGATAAGGTGGATGCGTAATGAAAATTTATGTAAACAATACAGAAATTAAACATTTATGATAAAAAATATAAAAACAGCACTTACTTTCTTACTGCTGATCTTTTCCGAGTGGAGGGTGCAGCGTAACAACATATTTAAAAAAATCCTTAAACATCTCATTGGTAAGCGAATGATCGTGTGAGCATCGCCATATTTATTCTGCAAGGTAATGGTCGAACATACATTCGGCGTGGCTGGTACGATTTCGAAGAAAGCGTTTTATTGCTGACCATTACATTTAGGACATTCATAACTCGAAGCAATCAATCCTTCCTTCAGACACCATTCAATCAATTCCTTCTTACCTTTCGCATTCAACAAAGTAAAAAATTCTAAAGTATATTTCCTCACACACGCAGCCAGCCCAGAACCCAACAACAAAATGAAATTCAAAATGCGCGCCCACAAAATACGAAAATGCTAGAAACAGTTAGGGTTGCCATTTGTTGCATTTAAAAGTAGGGTTACCAAGATGGCGCAATTATATCCAACCAAAGTAATTCGCGCCAAGGGTGTGGGCTCTCCTAGGAGTGAACCGACAAAATGTAAAATAAACATGTGATGCCCATTTCTAGAAAACTTTTAAAATTACAACATTTTGAGCAAATTCTTAAAAAAATATATAAACATTTTAAACTTTATGAAACATTGCATGAAATACAAATACATACTTGCAATAAGGAACCAATAGCTAATGAAATACAGGATGCAACTTGAAGAATAGACTTTTAAAAACTTGAGGACAATGAGTTTCCTGGTTTTCATTTAATTATTTTCAGATCAATGAGAATAAAAAATGATAAAAAAAAGTTATAGATGGTGGATGATAGAAATTCTGTGAAAATGTGTAAAAATGAACAATCTTAATGTAAAAGCCTAATTAAAGACTGAAAACAGTAAATTTTATGCACACATCTTAAAAAATGGCAGGTATGCATTACTACAATTAAAAAAGGGGGGTTTTCCCCCCAACCTTCCATTTAAATAAAATCATACTATCAAGCAAAAGTGCATTCTTAATTTTTTTCCCAAGTCAGATGATGTTCATTTATTTTAAACAAAATATTTTAAAGCATATATTTAATAATTGATATTGCAAATTTATCTAAGAATCTTTAACATATTTGAATATGATTTGTAATCAATTCATTATGTATAATTACTGTGTATGTAAAAAGGAACATTATTATACATTTAAAATACTAATTATAAATTATATAAAAAGAACAATCAGAACATTTAAATTAATCACATGACATTATTGAATATTTCAACAAACTTTTGTTTGTACTCCAGACAAAGAGGTACATTATGAATTATAACATTAAGCTGATTTTTCACTTCATGCAGTTAATAAAAAAAGTTTAAATGGTTGTATCATAAATAAAAAAAATCATACAAGTATAGAATTCACTTCATTATTGCTTAATTTACACAATATATTTGAGCATTTTTCTTGTTTAACATAAATAAAAAGTATCGAAAATTAAATATAGAAAATTAGTCACTTCTTATTATTGCAATGCTTATTTGTTACAGTTCAGAGAAATGAGCATTTATTTCCGATTTAAACTGAAAAAATTTTCCAAACAAGAAATGTGCTGTTTGATATGAACTGCAATGTTTTAAAGGAATTAATTTGATATTGGAATATTATTTGTTTGCAGCATGGTTTTAAAATCATGCTAAATAGATCTAAGGTGGCTTGTCTACTGCCAAATTGGTGCAATGTTATTGCTCCAATTTGGCCGAATTTTACAACTATTCAGGGAAAAAAATCCTTATTGTACCAATATCAAATTAGTTTCCTTTTCAGACATAACTTTGATTTAAAGTTTTACATTATATATGGATTTGTACTTCACTTATATTTACAGTTCAATCAATATCCATATTTAGCATTTAAATGAGTAATCCCATCTCCAGATTGATTTTTTGGTGGAGTCCATGTACAGTAATCATCATTGCCTACTTCATATACATCAAAGTTCTTTTTGAACTTCTTAGAATTATTTTCCTTGGCATGTTTTACAGATGGTTTAACTTCCTGAAAGTCCATTTTTTTATCATCTGCAGCCTCTGAAGTTCTGTCATCACCATTTTCACATGAATCACTTTTGATATCTGATGCAACAGATTCTTTAGGCAATGTCATACTTTCAACCACCATATCACTTTCATTTCTTGGATTTAACACCAATCCATACTTCTTTGAATCAGCTTGCAGTTCTGAATCTTTACTTTCACTTATTTTTGTTGATTCATTTGATTGCTCTTTTATAACAGTTTCATTTTCTGAATCACTTTCTTCTTCTTCAACATCCCCATCTTTATTTTCCTTTTGTTTAGTGTCAATATTAGGCTTTGGAAGTGATAAAGGAAGTTTAGATTTCAACCTCTTTCCAATCATACCAGGATGTTTAGCAAGTGGAGGTAATTTTGCTGGTCTAGCAATGTTTAACAATTTTTCCAAATGAGATCTTTCCTTTTCAGCTTCTATCAATCTTAATTTCATTTTCCTTTTTTCAAATTTATCTGTTGGTACATTAGATGTCTGGGACAAGCTAGACATGTATGACTCAAGAGAATCCTCACTAGTTTCTGCAGAAGGTTGCATATTCTTTGAATTGCAGGCCTCAATTTTTTCAGTCAATTCTTTTATTTCAGAATTGATAGCACTGAGTTTTGTTTCTAGAGACTGAAAATTCTCCACTTCAGTCTTTTTTGTCAGTTTTTTCCGCATTTCTCTCCTTTTTTCGATTTGACCAGTCCTGTCAAAAAAGGGATCTTCATCACTATCATAATAGTCATTTTCTTCCCATTTCTTTTTTTTTCTCTGGCGACTCTCTTGGTGGGATTGTCGAAGCAATCCCAAGCGGTCCAAAGTACGGCAAGCTTCGAGGGCGCAGGCTACAACTGCTTCCTTTTTCTTACCATTCACAGTAGCTTCAACTTTCAGAAAGTCACCCTCTGGTGTATCAACAGGTAACTGTACAGAACATGAAAACGTTCTGAAAGCTTTCTCTTCAACTTTATATTCAACTTCATAACCTTCTCTTTCAAACCATCCAGACAAGGTTTTCTTTGGGTCATCAATATAAAGTTCTTCATTTAAAGAAGAAAGTGCAAATGGATTTACAGATCCATCTTCTTCAGCATCTTCACTCATCCCCCAGGTGCAGACTGATGCATCTTCAGACTCATTCTTCTTTTGAGTTTCTTTATTAAGTTCATCTTCTTCTTCCTTAGGCCCACTAAAAATATATAGCCTGGAGCTACCACCAAACTTCAGCAGATCACCAACTTTCAATTTATAATAAATTTTAGGTTGTATTTTAGATTTATTAAGAAAAGTACCATGTGTACTTCCTAAATCATATACAAGAAAACCATTTGGAAAAATATCAGTTCCTTTGCAGTACTGTATAACTGCATGATACCTTGACAAGGATGGATGTTCAAAAACAATATCACATTTTTCCATCCGTCCAAATACAATAAAAGAAGATTTTATGGAAAAATTTGATACACAAGTACCATTCTTAATTACTTCTATAAAATAGTTTGGCGGAGGTGTGCCACCCCATTCTGGTACAGTATATAGTTCAGAAACATTTATACTCGAGTGAATTTTTTCGTGTTTCTTTTTAGAGGTTTGATCAAGCACCACTGATTCACTCATGTTATAGTTCACGACTGATGCACAATCAAATTGCTCTTTTGTATTCTCATCCGATTCCTTATTTGCCGACTTATCGAAGGGTAATTTGAACCCATCAGAAGATATTATTTGTTCAGACATTTTGCTGCAATGAACAGGTTTAAATGATGAGGAAAATAAAAAGCACTTATATTTTAAGAATGGAGTATACAGAGAAAACTAATCACAGGTATTTATGTAAATTTAACTATTTTATATTATTGAATGTGCATGTCCTATTGAAATTGAGGTTGAATCTTTGGAGAACCCAATGCTTCTAAAACACAACTTTTACAAACACCCCACAAAATTGATAGTTTAGGTCATGAAAGATGTGGAGCTTTAAAGACACTTATTTCTGTATAATTCATAAGACAATGATGAGTAATGATCTGCGAGAAATTACGCAAAAACAAAATAATACTAACATTTCTTTATCAGCCATTCACAATTATAAATAATAATTCATTTCACTTCAGTTTCATAATGTCCTATCATTTTCTACTTAAACAAATTCCTACTGGAGATGGTTAATAAAAAAATAGAGTAGAGGTTATAAAATTAAGAAAAACATTATTATTTTAAATTAAACAACGTTCAGAAAAATCTTATTTATATCAATTTTTAAAAATGTCAGTTCCGCAAAACTATAAATTCACCTCAACTCACTACCTATTATATCAAATTCAAAACATTGAGATCCTTGTGATCGGTGGCTATTGCTGTCAAGTACTCAAGTTATTGGTTTCTATCAATAATTAAACAAAAATGGTGAAAAGAATCAATGTTGAAGGCTATCAAGCTGTCAAAAAAGCTATTGAAGAGAATTCTGATTCGAATTCATTGTTTGTGTTATTTAGTGGTTCGAAAGATGAGAAAGGCCAAAGCTGGTGTCCAGATTGTGTTGCAGGTAAATTCATTTTTTTAAAATAATCGCTGTGTGTGAAAAAGTGCATAAAATTGGCGAAATTATTTTGTCTGATCGAAATTTAAATTTCTGCAATTCAGTATTTGCTGTTCATCAACCTTAAAATGAATTAATTAGGATTTATTCTTTGACTTAATTTATATAATAATGCCAATGATGGATAATATTTTATAAAAACAACTGTTTATTTTTTAAATTTATTTCTCAAACTAGCAAAGTAAATATTATCCCCTAAGCAATCATTTTTCACTTTGGCAAGTTTTGATTGAGATATATGTGTCTTCATGGCAACCCTCTCTGCCAATTTTGGTAACCCTCAGTGTGAGCCGATGTAGTACCTTTCGCGCCGAATGTGAACTGCGTCTAATTTTATTTTAAGTGCGGCAGAGAAAGACACGAAATAAGTATTAATCAATAATTTTGTAATGTTTTGAATTCTGCTTTTTAATTTTCGCTAACTAATGTCTGCAGTAGCCGGAATTGTTGAGAAATATCAGACAATTTTGTTGGAGAAACTACGTCAAAATGAAGGATTTGAATTTTCGAGAACTAGGCCTACAATGGGTAAAAAAGGGATACTTTGTAGAATGTTTATCTTTCATTTATGTAATCAAAAACAAATATTTATGGATTTTTTGAAAGAAACTGGTTTGATTAAATCGAGTGTAAATTGTGATAAGTGTGGTGGAAAAATGACTCTTCGAATGAAGAGAGGTATTTCTGAAAATGCCGTTTGGGCCTGTAGATGTGTTATAGAGGGAAAAGCTTGTGAGGCACAAAAATCTTTAAGGCATGAATCTATGTTTTTTGGCAGTAAATTTAAAGTGGAAGAAATTTTGTTGTTAGTTTTTGAATTGATTGATGGGACTTCTGTAGCTGATATTCAAAGGAATTACTTTTTTTCTTATCGCACTGTGATCGATTATCGACATAATATCCATCAAATAATTTTAGATTATGTTATGACCCATTCGGAAAAAATTGGGGGTGTAGGGAAAATCATTGAAGTAGGAGAATCAAAATTTGAACGAAAATCTACTATGAAGCATCCACTTGATGGGCAGTGGGTTTTGGGGGGTATTGAGCAAGGTTCAGGAAAGTTTTTTTTAGCTGAGACTGATGATAAATCTGCTGAAACAGTAAAAGAAATAATTGAGAAATGGGTCGAGCCAGGAACTGAAATTCATTGTGATGGCTGGAAAGCATGTGATTCCTTAGGGAAGAAATGGTACCAACATTTAAAGGTTAATCACAATGTTAATTTTATTGATTCTGATTCTAGTATTCATCTGAATACATTTGAAAGTAGTTTGAAGCATGTAAAAAAAAATAGTTTACCAGCTTTTAGTCTTAAGAATGATTATTATTTTTATTTTGCTGTTTTAATTTTTAAAACTTCATGCAAAGAAGAAAATGTTAATTGTTTTAATAAATTTGTGGAAATAATTAAAGATAAAAAGTGGGAGTCTTAAAATTTCTGTTGAATAGTTAATTTCAATGCAAACGTTTGCAGACATTTACTTCCAATTGTAAAGGAAATATAAAATAGTTTTTTGCCTTATTCTATATATGGACATGACATCATCATCATACTTTATTTGCTTTCCCTTTTTTGATTCTTTGCGACACACACATACTAGGTTTCATAATAAAAAACATAATGATTTCAGTTTCATTGATTTTAAACTTTTTTTTTTGTTCTTCACGGACCTTGCACTTTATATATCTCATTTCGTTTCTCAACAAATAAACAGGCATCATTTGAATTCAAAAGCTGGTAAGTAAATACTTTTTTTTATTTGTTATTAATTTTATTTATGAATTTTGTATCCTAGTAAGCTGAAAAACAATTTTAAAAAAAGCACAAAAACTGGGGTTGGGCTATATTAGGACCCAACCATTTCCAATTTCATGTAATTAACCTTATGCTCATCGAAATGTTGTGCATAAAAGTAATTTAATTTTTAAATGTGTATCTTTTTTTAATTTTAGCTGAGCCTATTATTGAAGAAGGGTTGAAAGTTGCTCCAGAAGATAGTGTTTTTATCTATTGCAGTGTTGGTGACAGAACTTAGTAAGGCTTTCTTTGAATTCCCTCCTCCATTATTAAGACATTTCAAAAATTCGTTTAATAGTGAAATCCATTAGTTAAAACATTTAATTACAATGCTTGTTTATATATATATATGTTTCAAATTACATTGTACAATTATTTTTTCAAATTTTAATTTGAATTTATTACATTGGCTCTGGTGGCTTAGAGATAGCGTGCCCGCTTTATAAATCTAAGGTTGCGGGTTAGATCCCAGTTGGTTTGGATAGATTTTCTGGATGCAAAAATCCTAGGCAGGCATGTCATATGATTGTGTGTAAAAGATCCCTTGAGTATCAATTTGGCTTTGGTACTCTCAACAAAAATTTTTCATGGCAATATTTAGCATCTGACAAAAACTTCAATTAAATAAATTCCAAGTGTCAAAATCTGGTAGTAAAGCTGCTGCTAGATGGTGTCACTATGAAGTGGCTCTCACATTTGGAAACTTGCTGTGTCTGCAAAAGATGAGTTGCTAAAATGCAACCCATCAAGGGGAGGACTGATTCATTGGGAAGGACACTTCTCCACTGGAATTCTATGCAGCATCACATAAATGTTGCCCATAAGCTATATTAATCAACTCTCTACGAATTACTTCATTGTGTAAACATATTAATAATAATTAGAGAATCTAAGATACACACTTTGGCACTTCATCAAATAACTTAATCTTTTTAAGTTGAATATTTCGATACTTGCATATTACTGTCATTGCAGCCAAGTTAATTGTCTTATCGAATTGTACCATTTTCCATCACAATCTAGCTGATTTTTTTTTTTAAATAAAGCATGTTAGAATCTTTGTAAATGCTAAATATTCCTAAAGTTACTAGTACTGATGAAATGTCTTTCGATGTGTTGTTATCTGATGATGACAATATGTATTTGCTACTCTTTACTGTAAGATGACGAAGCAAATTACCACCAAATAATTTCAGTCTGAAGTTTCCTGTTTCCAAAAAGCCAAGTATTCTTAGAGATTAATTTTAAATTTCCCTATTACTGATAAAAATGTCTTTGAATATAATATACTATCTGATGATGACTACATATTTGCCACCCATTCAGTTTAGTGGTTAGTGACACTAACTGCTATGCCATAGGCCCTGGGTTCAAAACGCGGAGGAGACATGAATGTTTGTGGGGATACTCTAAATAGCTGTCTAGCCACTAGTCTTCTTGGGAGGATTCTGACCACCTCCAGGGTGTTCACCCTCAAAATTGGGGTGGAATCGAGCAAGATCATACTGTCACCTGTATGATGCTCAAAGCTATACTGCTAACGACAAGTGTATAAATCTAGCCCCTTGCTGCGATGAATTTCTCTGACCTTGATCTGATGTTGCTGTCAATCAGGTGGTATAAGTAACAACAGAATCTTGGTTGTTTTCATATCAAGGCATGATTGGTGTGGTGCCAATTTTGCTACAGTGATGCTAATGCATAAGTACCTATATTTCTTATTGTTATGATCATGTGTCACAAGTACATGTGTATTATGTAAAAAATTTTTACTTGAACTAATAGTTTCTGAATTTTGAGAAAAATATGTTAAAAAGCATTTTATTTGTTATAGTGAGAGGAATGTTTGTTTTGGTAAAAAATGTGAAGGCAGGGGAAAGGATTGAGAAATTAAATAAATGTGCTTGGGGGGAGAGGGGTGATTGAAAATAGTTGTAGACAAATTTTTATTGAAATAGTTAATATTGTTATTAATGTAATAATACTATATATTGATAATATTGTGCTATTTTTATGCCTTAGGAACCATAAGTTGAATTAATATACCTATTTCATCCTTGTTTTTTAACTTTTCCTACACTTTCATATTATTCTGACTTATATACTGTTTGTGTTTATTATCTAACATCAGGGCCGAATGAATCCCTGCCTGGGGAGGCAAATTTTAAGGGTAGCATTAGGATCAAATTTGAAAAGAAAAAAAAAATTTTTTTGTTACAAAAAAATTTGATATATTTTCTGAAATATTGGGTGTGAATTTGGTATTTCATTTAACATATCTTATTTTTTTATTTTGTATTCTGTATATTTAATGACAGTTTTCTTTTATATTGAAACTTGAAAGGTTTCGCGGCGGAAGTATATATTAAAGCATGAAATTTAATATGTTTACACATTTTTCACTAGTAACTTTCTCCCCATACCGGAGTGAGATCACAACAGACATTCCTTTCTCCCTTATGATGTCCAGTTTCAGCTATCCAAAAGAGGACAAGGGTAATAAGAGGTTTTGGTACATATAAAGCCACAGGAGATATTTTTAGTCTTGTGCAGTTCTTATAAGTTAAAACAAACACTTGGGCATGCATAATAAAAATGCTTAAAATATTTGATTTGCTGTGTTTTATTTGTAGAATTAATCTGCATACCATAAATATGTGATACTGTAACGGTTCTCTTATGTCATTACTGGGTAAACCAAAATAATGGATAAGATCTCGAGGGGGGGAATTTAAAATAGTTTTAATGACGCAAAACAACACAGTTACAAAGGACAGACATTTAGACATAATACAGATTAAACATTTAGAGGAAATTAAATATAATACATAGTCCAGGATTAGACAGCGAAACCCAGTAAGTTCACTCGTTCAGTTTCCAACTTTCTCTGGCGGTACTACAGAGCTTCGGTAGGTAATGCTTCCGTTACAAGTACCGCCATCTACATTTTGGTCTTCGAATTAAACCGTGTGTTACAAAACTTCATTCTATATATTTTATACTTATTATTTTTTAATTGAAAAATAAATTCTATTTTGTCATCAAATAATGTTAAATGTTTTTCAAAACTTGTTTCAAGTGGTAATTTTTTATTTCTATTCTAAAATTGTCTGTGTTTTAAATAAATACAGTACATTCATTCTTGAAGTGCTCTGCAGCAATGGACTCTTTTTTTTTTTGGATTTCAACTGCACTTTTGTGTGTGTTTTGATCATTTGTTTACTAAAATTTTCAAATTTCATTTAATGTTGAACAAGAAAATTTTTTATTCTGTTCCCAGACCTAGAATATAAATGAACTCATTTTATGTTTTGCTAAATGTATACCTTTTATAAAAAATGATTTATGTTTGGGAAAGAATTTAATTTCGTTTTTTGATTGGTGAATTAAAGTAGGTAACAATTTCATGTTAGTAATAAATACATACAAAACTTAAGATTGTATTTTTTATGGAAGTATTTTAAATTGAAATTTCAGTGTCACTCTTTAATAGTAGTAATGATTTTCCAAACTAAAATTTATATGCTTTTATTTTAATGGGTTTATTATTCTTAATTTTTTTTTAGTTGGAAAAATCCAGACAATGAGTTTCGCACAGATGAGAAATTCAAGCTTACAGGCGTACCTACATTAATGAAGTGGAATACAGTTAGTATTATTTTTTAATGATGTTCATATATTGTTTTGTAATGATGTGTTATGGTATGTGTTTAAATAGAAGTTGCAATTGAATGTTGTTTACATCTATACGTAGACTGTTACCAGTCTTTATTTTACTTCATATATTTTTTAGGTTAGCCCTCTCGCTATGTAGTTATTTTATCAGAGTAGGTTAAAAAATTGCATACTTTTTTATTACGTATTTCAAATCTACATTTTAGAGTTAAAATATACACAAGATTTTTTGTAGAAGAATTTTTATTTTAAAATGTAGAATCAGATCATAAAAACATAAATGTAAACATAAAGAGGAACAGCATGGATTGTGTAGCTAAATAGTCGAGAAAAATGCATACCCGTTAAGATCGTGATGTGCACAGCGAGAGGGTTAAAAAGTATAAACTACTTGCTTTTAGTACATAATAAGTAAAGTGAACAAAATTGGTCTTTTAAAACTTATAACCAAAATATTTATATTATATCTGTTTAGTTAATTTTTTTATTGTAATCTCTTTTCTTTATTTTTACAGCCCAGAAGGCTTGATGATGAGCAGTGTAGAAGTGCAGCCTTAGTCACCATGCTATTTGAAGAGTGAACTAATAAAAATTTAGAAAAAATGTCTTGAAATATATATGACTTGTCTTCCTCAAACTGTACATATATTTTGAGCAATTTTTAGCTGATTTCTTACTTAATGCCAAAAATTTTCAATTTGAGATATATATTTAAAGCTGAGCAATTACTATTTTTTGAAAGTATTTGGTATGGTTAAAAATATTGTTTCTTTGTTCTTATATGTACATACATTACATTCCTGGAGAATCCATTTATACTTTTTTTAATTGACATTTATATTGTAAATTTTTACATTTTTTGTTAATAATTTGTTGGGAAATTTAAAAAAAAACTTATTGAAAGCTTAATGTATATATGAAACCTACTACAATGTTTTGATTTTGATTATTTTTACAACTTGTGAGTATAAGAAAAAGTCTAAAAATAAAAATAAATAATAGTACATAAAATATTAATTAGTGAAATATTAAGATATATATATATATAAGTGAAATTTTGTATGTGTATGTTCCTTACATTTTAGTAATTGTTTGTAAAAATAAATGTTCTTACTTTCTCTCATGTGGATACAATGAAGCTTTCTAATATTGTTTACATCATGGAATAAAAAGTTGATTATATGTCCTTGAGGTTTCACAACACTTTTAAGGAATTCTTATGTATCAGCAGCAATAAGTCTGTAAAGATTTTTTCTTTTTTCCTAATTTTAAATCATTTCTTGTGAGTAAAAATGTATGTTGGTGCTTTGATGTGATATATATTAAATGTGATTTTTATTAAAACCCAAAAGAAAATTTTCATTGTTACTATGTGTAATTTTTTGTAAGAGTTATTAATTTGCTCAGTGAAGTTTTCAAAAATATAAGTTTTCCATATGTTCTTGTTTATATAATGCTTATTCTTTTTTGCTCCTGGAAAAAAAAGTGCTAATCTGTTCAGATTTATCTTAATTTGGTCTTAGGTAAAAGTGACAAGCATGAGATATATCATAATTGTTGTATAGTTCTTTTGAATTTAAATACTGTACTTAAGTATATAAAAGCTGAGTATTTTGTATACTAAATAAAATATTTATTATATCTGCATGTATATATTTAGCTTTAACAAGAGTCCATAACTGTAAACTCGTTTTTTGTTAAATTATTTTTTCTCTGACCAAGGTTCCAATCCATTGTATGTAGGATTTATTCTAGAACATGCAAATATGAAAGAACTTCCTTTGTAGAAAAAAGACAAAAGATTTTTCACAACCAAGAATTAAATTTAATTGCTTTATAGTATGTCATATGTGAGTAGAGTAGTGTATTACTTTTCAAACAGTTCTTTTTTTCAGTAGAGAAGCAGAGATGGGATTGGTGTTTCATTCACGAAATCAGGATAAATACCTGTAAATAGTTTATCTAATATTTAGGGAAATTTTTTATAAGTTGGTTGAAAAAAATGTAGACAGTTTAATAAGCTTTCCCGAATTTATATCTTCATTTAAAGCTGCTTTCAAAAGACTCCAATAAATATTTCATAATTGCATTACTTAAAAAAATTATGAAATAAGCATTGCGCATTCTTCTCCATTGTCTAATCAACCATAGATGATACTCATGCACAAGTAAAAACACTTAGCATTATGCAGTGCAATTTTATTTAAGAATCAAGGGTAGACAGAATATATTTGTGTTAATATGACATTTGCTTTGTAAAACTTGTTTAATCAGAATTATATAAATTACTAATATCTGGTTTTAAAATTATGATACATATACTTTGTGCAATTAAAAGTAAATGTTTCAACTAAATTTCTACCAACATCAGGTAAAATGTAGTTATGTTAAGTGCTGCAGGATATATATCCTGTATATATTCAGTATCACATTTCAGTGAATGAAGTGGCCGCAGTAACTGAGTGGTATAAGTATCGGATTGTGGCTTGCCTTGTCACGAGTTCAAGCCCAGTACCACTAAAGACCCGCCATGTAGGGCAGCGATGCACGTTAAATCTCTTGAAAGCTGAAACGTCCTCCCATTGGTGTGGTAGTTAGGAGAGGGGGTGCCATCTCACAGATGTCGTCCACGTCACTTGACCATGGTTCAAAAATACGTGGTTCGTCGCCAAAAGCCCTCGTGTTGCTGAACAGTACGACGTTAATATTCAATCAATTGAGGGAATTAAATGCTAAGATGTGTTTCAAGTACTGAAGAACTCATTTCACAACACATACCAAGCATATTTATTGTACAAATGACATTTTCTTTACATTTTACTTAAATAAATGAATTTGAAACCATTCAGTTGTTTCATGTGGTGCAAGTAAATGTCATATTTATACAATTTAATGACAAAAAGAAAAAAATATATATTAACCACTTCCCTGATTATCTCTTAATTCACGTATATTGCGATTCAGTATTATCTGGCATAGCAGAATTTGTCAGTATGATTTGTTTTATGCTTTTACTCAGCCTGAAGCTTATAATGAATGAAAGCAAATCACTGCTGTTTATTCTATGACAGGATTTTGTTTTGTGGAATTCATATATTTGGGAAGTTTAGGATCACCCCTAAAATATTTGGAATAGAACTTAGTGAAAACTAATTGCAGAAAGTCATTGAGACAATTTTCTGCCATGTCAGCGAGACCTAACACTAGTTCTTCACCACTCAGGCTAACTTCAAAGCATTTAGCAGTTATTTCTGCTGCTGAGAAAAAATAAAATCCATCAAAATTCTGTTCTTATAAAAGAGTTCACAGAGTAAGAAAAGAGATAATATACCAGTTTAGCAAATGTCTTGTATCTTGTTAAGTTGCCCCTAAAAATTAGACTTAAAACCAGCATATAATGTTGTTTCAGTTCCTTATGTTTAATAATGGAATTGATGATTTTTTCAAAAGAAAATAAGGGAAAACAGTTAATAGCATTTAAGATTACAGTTCAATTCATGATCTAGGGCAGGGGTGGTCAACCAGCAACACGCCTAGCACAGCAGAGTTGTAAGAATGGCATGAAAAGATAGTAATAAATAACAATTTTATTTAAATATGGATGTTTCAGACAAAAAAACCCTTTAAAATTTATTTTAAATGAATTACAATACAAATTTGAGCAGTGCTCCGCAACCTTTTTATCGCCACAGACCGGTCAAAGTATGTTAATTTTACCGTGGCCCGCTGAGGAGGAGGATGTTAATTGTTTACATTTTAGACTTTTAATTTAATAATTGTATTTAATCGTAACTTCTGAATAAAATATAGCTACACCAAAAAATAAATATAAAGTGATTTAACACGGAATATTAAGTGATTTTCATAAAAAGTAGCCCAAACTTAAGAAAAATATACCACAGTAAATGAAAGAAATAATGTATTGTTTCTTGTGCGGACCGGTAGTATTTGGTCTGCAGAACACTGGTGTAGAGAATGCACCTGCATTGTTGTGCGAGTTGGCTTTCCAAAGCTTTTTTTTTCACTTGCAAGATTTTGGACTTTGAGGGAGCGTATTTTAAAATATCTGGAAGAAAACACTGAACTGTCCAGTGAGTACTTGTGTTATTCTAGAATGAAAATAGGCTCTGTGATTTAGCTTTACTTACCGATATTGTGGGACATTAAAATTATTTAAACTAAAGCTTGTATTTTTCCTAAGCTGGTTGATCATATATATTTTGCTTTTTTTTTTGCCTTGATTTTGGAGAGAAAAAATTAACATATTTCATACTAATGCAGAAACAATCTACCAAAGTTAATAGGGCTCAGAGCTGTGATAGATTTAAAAAATTACTATCCATTTTTGTAGGATTCTTTTATTGCTAGGTTTAATGATTTTCAAGATGTAAAGAAAATGCAGATCTTTTCGCAAGTCCTTTTTAAATTTCTCTACAAAGTGTTAACCATTACCCACCTGAAATCGAAATTACTGTTTACAGCCTTATACTACACTGAAAAGCAAATATAAGGAATTATATTGAATTTTGGAAATTTGTACTAACAAGCAGTTCAAATTTACACGATTTAGTTGTCAGATATGGTAGATTTGAATCAACATACATTAATGAATAGACGTTTTCTATCATGAATATAACATGTTCAAAATTAACAACTGATTTACTATAAAATCTAAGGTTATGTGCTTTGGTATTTAAATATCCACTACTTGGACTTGCATTAAAAATGTGCTCTCTGCTTAAAAATTACATAAGCCTATAAGTAAAATTTTTTCTCCTTTTCATTTGTTTGAAGTGGCTCTTCCTAAAAAGGTTGGCCACCCCTGATCTAGGGTAACACTAAAGAAGTTACAAGTGGGAATGTGTACAATTTGTACTTACTGATGTAAATGATTCAGATTGATGGCTAATGTTGTTTTAACTTTTGGTGAAGTGAATATTACATCAAATGTAATGTTTTCTTTTTTTTTTTTAATGTTATGGAACTTGTGTATATATATGATGAATGAGCTTTCTAATTGGTAATTTACCCTATGGTGCTAGGAAATAATTCTTATTAATAAGGATATTCATTTATTTTTCTCTTATAGTTGCCATAATTTAAGTTAATTATAAGGAACTGTCTTTGTAATTTATAGCTTTATTATTGTATAATTAAGTAAAGTTGCAATTTTTTTTTTATTCTGTTGTCTATTTTTTAAAATTTTTTATTTGTATTGCTATGAACAATATTTGTTAAACAATTTAGTTTAATTTTCAGGCCTTCATTTTACTTCCAAAAAATTGAAAGAAATCGTTCTGTGTACTTAATTTGTGTATTTCACATGTAAATAAAATAGTGAAATTATAATAAAAGTTATGAGTGAATATATTGTGAAGCATATTCAATCTTAAAGGCTATATTGTTAACATTTCCATACAATTCAGTTTATATTATATAGTCCCTCTCCCCCGGGTGAGAGCGAGCGCCTTTTGGAAGAAAAAAAAAAATGCACGGTTTAATTAGACATACAAGCAAAGGAAATCCAAAATTTTGTTTCAAATTCAACTTGCATATAATATTTGGTATATTACTTTCAAATTTGAGATTGAGAAAATGTTTGATTATATGTATGTACACCAGTGCTTCTCAAAGTTTCCATATTTACGACACAATATTCGATCAGTTTTCATTGCCCCCATCCATACAACAACAATGTATTTAATTCAATAATACACTTTGACACTAAAACTACAATATGACTTTAACCTCTTTTCGTATATAAATGTCTCGCTCAGCCAAAGCATAAATTGCTTCGGACGTATATATACGTCTCCGAAGTACGATATTTTCTGTGCACTGCTATCAATAAAATTGTTCCGAAGATTTTGGAATGCAATAAAAAGGATTTTACAGTGTTTGCGAAGGATTTACTTACTTATTCCTTTTCTCCCCCCAAATATATCACATAAGCGCGCCTACGTGGAAAATGGGGAGCGAATCGCGTAACCTTAATTCAGCAGTTACGGGAAGAATCAGAATTACGCCGTGTGACTAAAGGACGGGTGTTAATTAACTAGAAAAAATTAGATAAGTTAGGATTATTAAGATAGCATTGATTAAAGTTAAACTGTTCGGATTTCGTTCGTTTATTCACATAAGGTTGGCGTTCTCTTTATATCACTCCAAAGGTTCCCTTTATAGATCACTTGATCTGGAATATTATCTTTGGTAATAATAAATTAGATTAATTTTGGTCATCCATCTTTACCTCCAACAGATTTAGGTCGATTAGATAACGAGGAAGCATCCCCAGGTGTGAGGCCCTTACATATGAAATAATTGTTGCATAAAATAACTGAGTAACAAACAAATGTTTTTATTGGTTGGAATCAATCAGTTGCTTCAATAACAAATTTTCAACACATTTGGCTTTAATCTTTTAAGGTTTAACTCTAAATCTCCTAGGTTAGTAGTGTCCAATATTTCTTCTTTTTTTTTTAAACGCTTTTATAAGTTTCACTTGTATGTAATGGAATCTTTGAACTCGATTTTTACCCACTTTAAAAGGTCAGATTAATTTGAAATTTCGCATACTTCTCAAGGACCCATGACAATACAATAATTGTTTCGTTATCCTGATCAGGATTTTAATAATTAAGGATTTACGAGTTTGGCGACTAATTCCATATGCCATTTCTAGATTTGGCAACTAAAGGATTAAGGTACAACCCTAAAACAGGCTTCTGGTTAATAAAAATAAAACAAGAAAAGTGTTCTTTATGTAAAAAAAGGTAGGCTGTGGTGCGTAGTTTTTCTGAAAATGTGAATAAAAAAAGACTCGTGCATGTGAATAAAAATAATTTATGTTCTAACTGCTAATTATTTTTTATTTTTATAAAGCAATGCGTTTTTAGAAGTGATGATACGAATTAACATTATAGCAATACGTTTAAAAGGTGATAATACGATTGACATTTAATATTTCTTCTTACACACTTTTATTAGTTAGATTAATTCAACAAAGAATAAATGATAGTTTTAAAATTTAAAAAATAGGCTTTTTTTGTAGATTGAACTAAAAAATTAAACATAAATTATAGTTTATAAAAAAACACGTTTTTATAGTGAATCGAACTAAAAAGTAAAAAAATAATTCTTAATATAAGAATAAAATGATTAACGAGAAAATTAATGTCATTGTGGTAAAAGTGTGGGGTCAGGGCCGGCGCTAGGGGTGGGCAAGCCGGGCTCCTGCCCGGGGCGGCAAATTGGCTTTAAAATTAACTAGTTTTTGAAGCAAGTAAACCAAGATTCACATTTAAATCTTACGAAAAATTAATATGTTGAACTTTAATAATAATAATAATAATATATATATAAAGTCAAAATATTTGAAATTCACACACACACACAAAGACACCGCTCACAAGCATAATAAATTCCCACTTAAAAATAGCTTAAAACGTAAACAAAATCACTCTTTTTATTATAATTTAAATAAATGGATACACATACAAAAGTGCTGTATTAAAATTTTTTCCGTGTGTCTTAATTTGTCCAAATATGTATGAATATGCGGGCGGGCGCGAAAATTCAGTCTTGACAAGCTTTCACACGCTTTTAACCGTGACTATAAAAGAAAAAAAGGCAGTTCTGCTGTAATATTTATGGAACAATTGCATTGCACATTGGTTGCTAGTGAAGTAGGGTGAGTTATAATACAATTACTATTTACTGGGCCTTTTTTAAACTTGTGTTGTGTTATAAAAGTAAATTGAGTAGAATAATTAAAAAATATTCAGTTTTTCTCAAGAAATATTTAAACGGTTTCTACAGGATGTTTCTTTTTAAGCGAGAATTTTTCATGTATTTTTAATCGACTTCAAAAAAGGAGGAGGTTATCAGTTCGATCAATTCTTGCTTTTTTTTTTTATGTTTGGCGATTACTTCGGCATATCTCAACCGATTTGAATGATTTTTTTTTTGTTTGATAGGGTATGTTGCCGGATTGGTACCATTGTTAAAAAGACGGTTTAAAATATCATCCTCTAATTTTTGGGGTACATTTAGGGGTTCATAAAAAATAAAAGTTCCCGAAAATATTTAAAATTTGATGTAAATAAAACCACTGAGAATCCAAATAAAATGCAAAATTAAAACTTTTAAAAAACTACCCCAGTTGCCTTTGGGGCTAATATTAAGGGGTGGAAATTTTTTTTTAAGTTTTCCGATTAAATAAGGTTTACTTTCCAAAAAAAAAACGTAAGGCACCCGATATTTTAAAAATATATGGATTTACTTGACTTCAGTGAAGTCGGTTAAAAACAATTTTACACTTTTTAGTGCTTTTTCTTAAGTCAATTCTATTTTTTTAAAATTTTTATTAAAACCGTTTTTGAAAAACGCCCAATAGAGAATACATTATTTCATTGATATAAACCGCTGGTCTTTAAACTGTGTTCCACGGAACCCTGGGGTTCTGTGAGTTATACCAAGGAGTTTCACGAATCAAAATAAAAGTTCGAAGAAAAAAATTAAAAATGTGTATGCAAAATATTCACGTTTTCTATGGTGTCCTAGAGTATTTCTTTTTAACAAGTGTTCAGTAGTATTTAAAGCCGTGTTTCCAAACGCTGGTCCCATGGGAGAAGGGGGAGGGCAATAAAGAAGAATTTCGGCATCCGGTTCCTTCTCTTTCAACTAATTTCTTACAACTCCTGCTGCTTTGTATGCGTGAATTCGGGTACTATTGCAAGAGATTTTGGCAGAGATAAGTCTCGACAAAAGTGATGAAAAGCACGGTCAAGTTTTATGATTGAAAAGAAAGGGGCAGAATGACCCTGAGAAAAAGGCCCTTTTTCGAAGAAAACTGAGGGAATCTTGTGTCAATTTGACTTCCGAACTAATTCTTTAAGCTTCCTTTGCTTATTCAGACTAGACAAAGTCGTACAACAAAAAAGGTAGCAATATTTTCATTTTCAAATTCTCTTTTAGATTTTTAAGGTTTAATGCCCATGAATTTAAAACATTGCGAAAGATAAAGTGAAAAAAAACCCTATTTTGCTGCATTTGAGCCTTTTCTATTTTATTTATCTTTCGTTTTACATACATAAATATAAATGTCATCAGTTTCGTTGAATTTTTTTATGTTGATTAACATATTTAAGTATGTGTGTTTTCATAGCTTTTATGTACCGTAATCGTCTTAAAACATTTTCGATTGACATTGTTATTCAAATGAAAAAAAAATATTTGCCTCACGTATAAAAATAATTTCTGTAGTCGCTTATAAAGACGATAGTAGCTCATTTAAAATGCAAAACATTGATGAGCTTTTGAGTACATTCATTATTTATATATGTGACGAATCTGTACGGAACCTTTCCACTAATCTTCTTAGGCGTCTTTTTGGGGAATATAAATTCGCGTTTATTTCCAATGAACTCCAAAAAGATGAACGGGATATGCAAAATAGATAAGGTATTTAAGTCGAGCGTTGTAAACTAGCAATATACACTGGTGTGCAAAAATTAAGGACGAGGCGGTTTTTTCAATATAACTTTGTACAAAAGCTTTCCAAATCAACACATTTAATACCGTAAGATCCCCAATACGTAAGGACATGTGTAATGTAAGCAACACTTACTAAAAAGAGAAATCAGAGGGATAAAAAGAAGCTTGATTCAAAAAGTAGCATGGAGCGCAATGCGACTGAAGGCCGAAACATCCCTGTGATGGGTGTCCAGCAAGAAACATCCGGTCTTTAGTAGGGGATATGATCTCCCCTGACTGCTAGGCAGGTTTCACAGCGTCTGCCCATGCTGAGAATGAGGGTGTCAATGAGTTGTTGAGGCATTGCTGCCCATTCGTCTTGCAGCGCCAATCGAAGCTCCCGAATCGTTACTGGTGGTAAGGTACGAGCTGCCAAGCGTCTGCCTAGAAAATCCCATACATGCTCGATGGGATTGAGATCCGGAGATCGTGCCGGCCAATCCATACGTTCAATATCCTCACTCTCTAAGCTGTTCGGCAGCTACTGTGCGATGACATGGTGCATTGTCGTCCATGAAAAGGAACTGCTGACCCATAGCGCCTCTAAAAAGACGCACATATGGAAGAAGAATCTCGTTACAATAACGGGTCCCGTTGACTGAACCTGCGTCGAAGATGAGAAGGTCTGTACGACTACCAAGCATGATGCCTCTCCAAACGAGAACACCGCGACCTCCATACCTGTCCCTTCCAATGATGCTCGAGGGATGATTGCGGCTTCCCCGCTCTCTCCAGATGAGTATGCGATGAGAATCGCTACTCAAACTGAATCTGCTCTCATCTGTAAAGAGTACTCGTGCCCATTCATTGTCTCTCCAATTCCGGTGTTCCCGGCACCACAGAGAACTCCTTCTCCGATGGGCAGGCGTTAAAGGTACACACCGTACAGGGCGTCGTGCAAACAGACCACCACCGTGCAGTCTTCTGGCCACGGTAAAACGCGATATCGGTCGTCCAGTCGCCTGTGTCGTGTGTCTAGCGATTTCTCCCACTGTCTGCCGCCTGTTTCTTCTGGCCTGTAAGACAATGTACCGGTCATCTGCGGGTGTGGTTCCTCGTGGACGACCACTACTGAACCCCCGGATAGCTGTTCCTGTAGTTTGAAATTGTCTCCAAAGTCGTGAAACGATGCTGTGAGCAATTCCGAACTCTGCAGCCACACTTGTCACACTGCGGCCTTCCTCCAACTTCCCAATGATTCGACCTCGGGTAAAAGCATCCAGATGTCGTCTAACAAATTGATTATTCGCCATTTCTCGCTGAGGCAGCAACTCGGTGTGATTTTAACTGCTATACGGCGTGCAATCTCTTTGTCAGAAATACTGATCTTACACCGACAACATGCTTTATACTACTCAGACACTCCCCCATTACGTCTACCTGCATATCTGCGCATGTTCTACCGTACATCACCTTATTTAATCTCCTGATTGGTCTTTCTGCCCTCTCTGCCTCTTCGTTCAGCTGATATGCTAATTTTTCGACTTCGTCCTTAATTTGTGCACACCAGTGTAAATGATGGAAGGCTATTGAGCCAGCAACTTTAACCGCAATATTAGAGGATTCCAGGATATTCGAATTGTAAAGACGTCGTGCTGCTATTCGACGGAATTACCAGGAAGCTGATATAGCCAGCGGTAAATATAATTTACTTACACTTAAAATAAGCGTCAGTTTAAGCGAATTAGTTAAAGTTAATGAAAGTTAAGAATTTGAGTACGTGTATTTCTCGGACCCCCTATTTCGGTAGACCTTACTTGATCTTGAGCATAATTAATAATTAGTTGCATCATTCGTAATTTAATTTAGTATAAAGGTAAATCCCTTTATTGGAGGTAACATAAAAGTGTTATATATGTTAGCAGAGATTTTTTTGAGAAATTGAAATAATAAATAAATATTATTATTATTCAAAATGGCTCTTAGTGGTTCTTTGCCACAAATTAATTTTGGTGTCCAAGGTGAGACCCAGGGGGGTCTCCACATATATGTGATTTAAAAGATACTATTCAAAACGACGTACTTAAGTTTTGTACAGATCTAGAAACAGTGTTAACGGATGGGAATTCATCGAATATAAACGCGCTGGACCTGGCAGACGAGATAGTAGCGGTTTTGGCTTTGCTAAATAAAAAAGAATGTCCAATCGAGATTTTAAAATTCATATCGAACCTGGATTTTGCTCCAAATCTCGGTATAGTTTTAAGAATATTGCTTACTTTCCAAATAAGTGTGGCAAGTGGAGAAAGGAGTTTCTCCAAATTAAAATTAATTAAAAAATTTTTACGCTCCACAACTACGAGGATCGGCTAAACGGCTTGACAACAATAGGCATTGAACATGAACTGGCAGAAGAAATTAATGTTAAAGAAATTATAAAAAAATTCTCAGAATTAAAAGTGAGGGAAAAACACTTTTAAGTTTAACTCTAGGTTTAAATGTATTTTTAATATGTAATTAAAAGGTTTAATATTTAGTGGGGTTCTATCATTTTTTTAAATATTTTTTTAATATCCGTATTTAATAATTATACACTAGAAATGACTCTTTTCTTTTTTTCTGTGCAACCCTAATTTTAATTTAGTGCCCAAAACATAAATTAATAAACAAGCATTTTTTGCCAAACAAAACTTCAACGTTGTTGATAGCAATTTTTTTGCTCTCGTTTTGTTTTACCGTTAAGCGTCGGAAGGTTTAGGTTATCTCTTTTAATTTTTGTTATAAACGTGGGCGGCAATTTATCTCTTTGAGCGCCGACCCTGTTTTTACCCATTATTTACAAAGGATTATAGCTACAAAAGAAAGTACAAAATGTTTGAAATACAATCATTATTTTAAAAATTATAAGCAAATGAAAATGAGAAATGATTCTGTAATGAATATTAAGTAATTTTTGCGTTGCGCATGCTATTTTCTAAAATAGTAGCCTCTGATATAAAGAACTTCATAGAATTATAAAATCTAACATACTCTTTAAGGTATCCGACTACATTCGGAACCGTGATTTTGCAAAAGCGTATAAATGGATAATATTTATGATATTTAGTGTCACTTAAATTAGAAAATGTATATAAAATTGTTTTAAGAATAGTATTGCAGTACAATATTTTAAAAAATTGAACATAGAATGACCCATTTTCAAAATATTCTATTTGTGAAAAATGCTTCTATTATTATAATATTTTTTGCCTAAATATAGCTCAGACCTCTGTACAGAGGCTCAACTAGAATTTTTGAAATATATAATTTAGAAATGGGTTTATCCATATTTTGCGATAACAGAGGGGAGAAATTTTATGAAAAAAACGCCGATAATTATTTCAAATGGCTGTAACTCTGAAAATAATGTGAATTTTTCAAAAATCATAGTTGAGCCTCTGTACAGAGGTCTGAGCTATATATACAGGCAAAATATTATTATAATAGAACCATTTTTCACAAAAGGAGAATATTTTGAAAATAGGTTATTCTAAGTTAATTTTTAGCC
Organism: Trichonephila clavipes; assembly: GCA_019973935.1. Classification (NCBI taxonomy): domain Eukaryota; kingdom Metazoa; phylum Arthropoda; class Arachnida; order Araneae; family Nephilidae; genus Trichonephila; species Trichonephila clavipes. The sequence continues at coordinate 147,093 of BMAU01017890.1, forward strand.
GAAATATTGTATTTAAATAATTTTTTTTTTGTCAAAATGTCCTTAAAACAATTTTATACATGTATTCTAATCTAAGTGACACTAAATACCATGAAAAATATCTATTTCTGCGCCTTTTTAAAATCACGGTTCCGAACGTAGTCGGATACCTTAAGCCCTACATAATTTAAGAATAATATATCTTTTGTATTTCAAAATGTATAGCGTTCATCCGGTCTAGTGGTTAATGACGCTGACTGCAGTGCCGTTAGGACTGGGTTCGAATCCAGGAGAAGACATGGGTGTTTGTAAATGTATAGTGCCTGCGCGGCATGGAGGTACTTTAAATAGCCGTCGAGCCGCAAGTCCTCTCGTGAGGTTGGTGGAAGGGGAAGAGAGATGGGAGGCCACTGACCTCACCACCAGGGTGTTCTCCCTTAAAATTGGGGTGAAACCAAGCTAAATCGTTCTGTCACCTGTATGGTGCTCTAAGCTACGTCTAACAACAGGCGTCACTTAGCCCTTTGTCATGATGAATTTCGTGGGCCTTGATCTGTCCTTTGCCGATCAGGCGGCATTAGTAACAAAAAACAACATTTCAAAATATTTGAAAAATATCGAAATTTTTTTTAAAAAATTTGAAAATGTAATTTTTTTAATTTTTAAAAAATATAATTTATTATTCTATTCATATAAGAATATTACAGTGTAATAAGGGGTAACATTTAACTTTCTAAATCAACTTATAGCTATTAATTAAAGCTACTATTTTAGAAAATAACATGTGCAACGTAAAACTTAATTAATATTTCTTATACAAATGTTTCTTATTTTCGTATGCTTATAATTTTTAAAATTATGATTATATTTTAAAGATTTTACACTTTTATGAAGTTCATTCCTTTATAATTAATGTATAAAAGATTCGAGTTATATAACTGAAATTTGAATTAAATACCTGTTTTAATTAAAATTTACATTAAATAACTCAAAATTAATAATAAATTTACCTGTTTGAAAATTGCTTATATTTTCAGCCTTCTAGAAAACATTAACACCCCTGAGACCTCTTGGTCTGAAAAAAGGACGTCTCGCCATTTTTACCCCTCGGTTCGTTTTTGATCACACCATTGAAGACACTCCTGTCTGCAACGTCGAAGGGTATCTGCAACCATTCCAAGCTGCTGAAAACGTCGTCGAACTGTTCGTGCAGACTCTTTTTGTATTGCAAACGACCCCAGTTCTTGACTCGGGGCTCGTGACGTGGCTGCACGATCCAAGGCCATTCAGGTAACATGCCTGTCTTCTCGGCTGCTGGTGATTGGGGGCCCGGTTAGATCCAGCATGGAGTTCCATTTTACCGTCCTCAACCCATCGATTCCATATTCTGCTAACAGTCTTTGGATCTCGATCGACGTGAGCAGTAATACTGCGATACGATAAACCGCAATTTTGGTTCGCTACAGTTTGACCTTTATCAAAGTCGAAAACGTGCTGGTACACATTTCTGCTTCTTACACGAGGCATCCCAATAATTTTTCACCATGCAACAACGTCCAAATGCATTTATGTATGAGAAACCAGCAGGAAAATTTCTCATTTAAACACATTGTAGGTGTCGCTACCGGCGCCTGCTTTGTCTGAATGCACTGAAAAGCTAATAGTTTGCATATCACAGCACCTTTTTTCTGTCGTTTAAATTTCACGTCTGTAGCCTGTCGTGTCATCTTGGTGTAGCAGTTTTAATGACCCGTAGTGTATTATGAATAGTGTTCAATCTTATTTTCTGCGTAAATGTTTCTATATTTGACGTTATAGCCATGTAAAGTTCTGATCAATTTGAACAAATATCGTATTGTTTCAGAGTGTGAAGTTAATAATCAACCAATCTAATCGATTTAAAAAAGAAAAAACAATATGAATTCAACTAGCACACAAATTATTTATCGGGAATTGCTGTTGTGTTATATAGAAGACATATACACTTTATAACAAAAAAAAAACAAAACAAAACAAAAAACGAGAACGAATCGTCCGATTGACACAAAAATTAATGGGTAGAAATATAATGCACGGAATAGGAACTGATTAAAGTTTTAGAAAAATTGAATGGTTTATTTCAGAGTTACAAAGTAACGAGCTCAGTAAGTTGTTGACCCACCTCCAGCCTAGATGCAAGCCGTCACACGGCGTGCAATAGAGTGATAAATCACCCTGGTGGTCTCCTGCGGTATTTCTTGACAATATGTCGGGTCGGTCATGAACATTCCCTGTTAGATGCAGTCGCCTTCCCATCATATCCTAGACATGCTAGATCAGAGAGAGATCTGGCTGACCAAGGAAGTGCTTGACAAGCTGTAAGACAGTTCATAGTAACACGTATCGTATGTGGTCTGGCGGTATCTTGCTGAAAAATGAGGCCAAGTTGCTGCTAAAGGAACGGTAGCAAAACAGTTCTGAGAATGTCGTCGACGAACCGCTGTCCTGTAAATGGGCTTTAATGACAACCAAAGGGGTCCGGCTGACCAAAGAAATGGCGCCCTAGATTATAACTCCTGGTTGAGGGCCTGTGTGGCGTGCAATAGGGAAAGCAGGGTCGGCAGCTGCCCAGGGCGTCTCCAGACATATCTTCTATAATCGTCAGGACACAGATGGAAGCGGAATTCGTCGCTAAACACTATACGTCCCTAATCAGCATGATTCCGATCTGATCGAGCCAAGCACCGCCGTAATCTGACTCGACAGTGTGCAGGCGTAAATGGAAGGTGGCGTAGCGGTCGGTACAAGCGTAAAATTTGCTCTATCAGCCGTCTGTGAATGGTTAGAGTGGACACTCGTGTGCGTGTAGTACGCCTGATGGTTGATAACGATGAATCAGACGCTGTGACAGCTGATCTGACAATCAAGCTGTCCTCCCGATCTCATGTGACCCTAGGTCGACCGCTACCATCATGACGCTGAAATCTATCATTTTCCACCCATTCTTGCCAGCATCTTCTAATGGCCGCATCGCTTCGGCCCATATGACGAGTGATTCTCCGATTTGCCCAACCTGCCTCTTTCAGTTCAATGATGCGACGTCTTTCAAACTCTGACAGGTGCTCGTAATGAAATCGAATCCCTCGATAAAGCATTTTTTCAGTCATTGAAAGGTATCCTAAATCTCAATGCAACCGAGATTTTGACCATCAGACTGAGAATCGCTTCTTATAGACACCTGCTGGGTGCGCAGTTCCGATGCGCTGTAGCTCCCGCTATTCGTTTTCATTGGACACCAAATTTTAATCATTTGCCTGTTCAGTACAAATGTCTTTGCATACAAAATTTCATTACAATCGGGAAAGTCCTTCTTGGTGCGTCGGTTTTTGTTGTTGTTGTTCTACAGTGTAAATAAATTAATGCAAAATATTGTATTTTAATATTATCCTTTACAAATTTTCTTGTTTCTCATTTAACCGTTATTTGCAAACTTTCTATTTTATGTAGTAACTCAGTTAATAACATCTATAAGTATTGCGGTGGCAATGCCCGCGTTTTCGTATTGGTCTAATGCATTTGCAGAATTCTTCACACTTTCTTTGTTTGCGTGTTATTCGTTCCAAATTGAGTTTAAAATCGTCACCTATAATAAAAGATAAAAAGGCTCATTATTGATAATTTTACATATTATTTTCTCAAAAAAAGAAATTCTTACTAAAGGAATATTTCCTTTGGATATTCACTACATTTGCAAACTACTCGTATATTTTAAAGGTACAGAGTATTTTTTGCTAGTCCAATAGATATCTATGAGAAGATGTTTATATGTACACATACTCAGGAGTCATTACTTATAGTGGCTATCTATTTAATATATGAAGGGACACTTTCACTCTCAAAACATTAGGCAAATAGTGAACCCCAAAAGGTTCTTGTACATACTCTGAGGTGTCCGGTACTAGACACTCACCAATGGCAATTCCTACACGTTGCGAAAGGGGTAGTGTGGCAGCACGAATTTCGCTTTTCAGGTGGAACGACAAATGTTTCGTAGGACTTATGTCAAGTGATTTCGAATACCAAGACATGACTTTAAATTAACCAGAATGTTCTTTGAACCACTCCTTGTCGATTTGGCTTTTATGACGACGTGCAATATCCTGTTGGTAAATGCCATCACCCGTCAGGGACCTTTTTGTTTCGAAGGGAGCACTTGAACTGCAATCATGTTTACATAGCTCATAGACATCTGAAATTATTCTCCTGGGAGATCGATTCTTACGTGTTCCATGAAAAAGCATCGCGTACACCATAAGAATGCCGCCACCATTTTGTACCTGGCCAGTGGTTCATCCTATATTGTTTCCTTTGGAAATTGCTGTATTTGCACTCTCCCGTTAATGTGACTGCCATAAAATGTTATGACGGGCTCACACGTTTTTTCATTAACATGTCCTTTTGGTTCTTTGGGGCCAGATTAAATGGCTACTCTTTTCCATCCAACCCCAGAAGTAAAACGTGAAGTAAAGATGCAAATTAGGAAGCTTTTGAATAACAGAAGTTTAGAGTAAGCGGGGTGGCATTTGGGGAATGTTATGATAGTCAGTGTTTCAAGTGTGAAAGGTATTTCGAGAAGTTAAGTGACAGCCAAGAGAAGTTACCCGTGACAGAGAGCTCTTAGGTCAAGGTGCATACCATTGCACGCCAGTGAGCCGCAACTTCAACTAGGATCAGATAGATTGTCCTTTCGTCGGACATTAAGGTAGAAGTGACTATTTAAATATTCGAATCTGTGATCGCATTGAAATTGAGCTTAGGCGAGTTAGTTATTGATAGTGGTCCGAGTTACCTTATTTCGGTATTATATATATTGTATGTTTAGCCACCGTAGATTCTCTCACAGATATTGTTATTATCTAATCTGTTAGATGTTTAAGTTTTAAGATCTTAATAAAGTCAAATTAAGATCAGGGTAGCTTCTAGTTCTTCCGTTATTCCTACACCTTTAGCTCACATTGATAATCAAGGAGAAGGGCACCCGAGGGGGGGAGCGCCCTTACAATGTTAATCATAGTAAATATTTGTTTTGGATTGAAGTCTTGTTTCTCTCTATTGAGTACTATCGACGTTAATTTTATTGCCGGCATCCCGCCGCATTTAGGCCTACCGCTCCCTATTTTCATCTGGTTTCATTTATATATGTGTGTGACGTAAAAAAGAAAAAAAAGAACCTTCAAAATTTCTTCTGTATTGGGTTTCAAATATAGTGTTATATAAGTTGAATGTTAATAATTGCAACTTGTTATAAAGGGTGTTTTTTTAGAGGTATAAAACTTTAAATTGCAATAAAACAACGATGTATTATTCGATTGACATGAATTGTTTTTATTCGAAAGATAATCTTGTGGCATTACATTTTAAATATGATTTCTGGCATAGGACTGCCACGGCTGGCTCGGATGTAGTCCAATCTGGGCGTCCAATTTTCGATGACTTTTTCCAACATTTGTGGTCGTATATCGGCAATAACACGGCGAATGTTGTCTTCCAAACGGTCAAGCGTTTGTGGCTTATCCGCATAGACCAATGACTTTACATGGCCCCACAGAAAATAGTCTAGTGGTGTTAAACCACAAGATCTTGGAGGCCAATACACAGGTCCAAAACGTGAAATTGGGGGGTCACCAAACGTGTCTTTCAATAAATCGATTGTGCACGAGCTGTGTGACATGTTGCGCCGTCTTGTTGGAACCACAGCTCTTGGACATCATGATTGTTCAACCCAGGAATGAAAAAGTTAGTAATCATGGCTCTATACCGATCACCATTAACTGTAACGTTATGGTCTTCATCGTGTTTGAAGAAGTACGGACCAATGATTTCACCAGCCCATAAAGCGCACCAAACAGTCAGTTTTCCAGGATGTAACGGTGTTTCGACATACACTTGTGGATTAGCTTCACTCCAAATGCAGCAGTTTTGTTTGTTGACGTAGCCATTCAACCAGAAGTGCGCTTCATCGCTAAACAAAATTTGCTTATGAAAATCGGGAACAACGGCAATCTCGTTTTGGGTCCATTCGACGAATCTAGGCCTTGCTTGATGATCGTTTTGATGAATTGCCAAACCAAATTAAGAATAAATCACTTGACAGCTGTTAAATCGGTCGCCATCTTGGAAAGTAATGCCAACTTAAACTTCTATACCTGGAAAAAAAACACTCTTTATATGAGGGTTGGGGCAAAAGTCATAACAACTGTTTTTTTTTTTTGAAGATACCAGTCCGGTTGGAAACTGTGTCATATATAGACGAAAAGACAAGGTGTTAACTACTTGTGTGGAAAATGAATAACACAGAAATATCGTAACACACTAATTTATTACGGTAGTATTCAGGGCAATATGGTCTTCACGGTGCAAAAGAATAACAATACAGTACACCCACCGTGCTACTGTACGGTATGGTAAGGCATTATTTCCAAGGGCATCCACTAATTCACTGTGATATTCCATCGCATTTTTCCCTCGGAGAACAGCAACTTTGATGTAAGAACGCTGCTCAACAGTTACTTCCATCACACGACACTCACCCACTGACTGATTTCAATGCCCTCGCGGCGCTACTACCAGCTATCACAGAGCCACCTGTTCTTTTGTATATGCACTATGCCTTCAGAACTTCCACACGACACATATACGTTTGTGATCCATTGACATATATAAAAGAATAAAAATAGTTGTCATGACTTATGCCCCAACTCTCGTATTATGAATAGTGTTCAAATCTTATTTTCTGCATAAAAACTTTTTCATACTTTTTGTTTCTATGTTTGACGTTATATAGCCTCGTTAAGTTCTAATCAATTTGAACAAATCTCGTATTGTTTCAAAGTGTGAAGTTAATCAATCAGTCTATAATCGATTTGAAAAAACAAAACAAACAACAACAAATAAATGAGCTCAACTAGCACACAAATTATTTATTGGGAATTGCTGGTTTGTGATGCATAGAAAACATATAAATAAATAAATGTAAAATATTGTGTTTTAATATGAAGCTTTACAAATTTTCTTGTTTCTCATATTATTTTCATTTGCAAACTACTTTCTGTTTTATATAGTAACTCAGCTAATAACATCGACAAGTATTGCGTACGCAATGCCCTTTTTTTGGTCTTGGTCTACTTTGTTCACAGAATTTTTCACACTTTCTTCGTTCACATCTCATTGATTCCATAGCGGGTTCAAAATCGGCACCTACGGTAAAAGGGTTGATTATTAATAATTTTATATATTATTTTCTCAAAAAAAAAAAGAAATTCATACTCTAAAGGTATATTTTTCTCCGATACAATGAATATTTTCTTTAGATATTTACTTTTTTTTGGAAGTCCAATGGATATCTATAAGAAGATATTTATCTCTATATATATGCACACTCAAGAGTCACTACATAATGATCACCTATTTAATATATATGAGGTAAGACCACTTTTCAACCTTAAAATAAACACCCGGCAAGTGATCCACTAGTCTGAGATACGTGATACCAGGGCATTTCCCCCACATTGCGAAAGGGGCTGTGTGCAGGGACGTCCTAAGGCAAGGGGGAGGGCCTCGAATCAGCCTTAATAAGATCATGATTCGAATAATTTAAACTGTCAAATGTTACTTCGGGTTGTATTCTGCAAACAATTGAGAATTTCGGACGATATGTCAACTGGCTACATGTGATGAGAGTCGACCATGTATAGGCTTACCACCATACATCATCATTACTCATTCAGTCAAAAAGGTGGCAATTGTTCGAGCCAGCTTGTACGATTCTAAGTCATACACATTTGTTTCAGGTTATTGTTTGTGCGAGTATTTGACAACGTAGGCTACCTATTGTCTACCTTTATAGGTCATAGGGGAGCCTACATTTGTGAAGAGGCCAAGGGTCTCACACAAAAAGTCTTAAGAAGTCCGTGGTAGTGTGGCAGCACAAATTCGGCTTTTCAGGTGGAACCACAAATGTTTCTTAGGACTCATGTCAGGTGATTTCGAAGTCTAAGCCATGATTTGAAATTAACAAGAACGTTCCTTGAACCACTCTTTCACGAGGTGCATTATCCTGTTGGTAAACGCCATCACCCGCCTGGAGCGCATTCCTTTGAAGGGTGCACTTGATCTTCAATCATGGTCACATAGAACATAGACATCATGAAATATTCTGCTGGGATGTCGATTTTAATGTGTCCCATAAAAAACATTGAGTACACCATAATACTGCTGCCATCATTTTTCACCGGGCCAATTGTGCATCCTGTGCTATTCTCCCGTCTATGCGACAGGCCATAAAATTGGATTCGTCGTCTTTCTGCTAAAGTCCCAGGGCAGGTCTCTAAGCGATAACGTGTCGAAACGTGAATCGGGGTCAGTTGTATAGACCCATGCTCAGCAGTGTACGCTGCCCTGTTTGTTGAGACACACTGTTTGGATCGTTACTGTTTAAGTGCTGATAATATAGGCCGTTGTAACCTTTCCGTTCTAAAGAATTAAAATAAATGTAAAAGTTTCCGAAGATCCTTCCTCAAGTTTGATCAAATTTAATCCGTGAGACAACAATGGCATTTACTATATAATATATATATATATATATATATATATATATATATATATACCGGGTGGGCAAAAAGTCCGTAAAAACTTTAAAAATTCATAAAATCCGGAGAAATGAACGAAAAAAAAAACTGTTCGCAGGATCAGCTTTAATATGTCACGGGATGTTTTTTAAGCTAGAAAAAAAATTCGAAAATCATCCGGTAGGTGGCGCTGTTGCAAGCGTCTGTGGTGGAAATATGCAAATTAGACGGTTATAAAAACATTTGCTCTCAATGAATCCACATTCATTTCACCATTACAGACAGTGAATGTGAACACGGATGCTCAGTACGCCGGATAAAGCTTTGTTGGTGAAATTATTTTACATGAACGAGGAATCAGCGACCATTGCCTTGCGTAAATTCCGAGCTCAGAAAAATGTGAAGAGTGGAAAAGGCCCTTTAACACCTGCAGGTCTCTTAAAGCTTGTTAAACGTTTTGAGGAAACTGGAAAGTTGGAGGATCGAGCACAAGCCGGACGACCATGCTTGAAAGAAACACGTGCACCCTGCATTGCTGTCGAAATGGAAGTGATTGCGTCCGAAGCAGCTTCAGGGACCAGCAGTGCTCGTGAAGCTGCCAGACGATTGGGCTTACCACCATCATCTGTCCGCAATATTCTTAGTCGAGTGCTCCAGATGTATCCATACAAATTGCAATCATGCCATGAACTTTTGCCAGCAGATACCGCACAGAGGGAAGCATTTGTGAAGTGGGCCTTCTCTAAAATGGAACAGGATCCCACCTGGGTTTTTAACATCTTATGGACAGATGATGAATCTCATTTCTCGCTTCATGGTGACATTAACAACCATAACTGTCGCATTTGAGCGACCTCTAATCCACGTGAGTACATACAGAAGCCATTGCATTCCCCAAAAGTGACAGCATGGTGCGATTTTACGGGTTCATTTATCATAGGACCCTTCTTCTTTGAAACGCAGTGCCCAGTAAATGGATGGATAACGGAAACAGTAAATGCTCATCGTTATCTAACGCTTCTGCGGGAGACTGTCGTGCCATGTTTAATTCAACGAGGTCAGATTTCGAATGTCACGTTCATGCAGGATGGAGCAACCAGTCACACTGCTAACCCGGTTAAGACATTCCTGATACAGACGTTCGGGGAAGACAGAATCGTTAGCAGGCGCTGCAGGTCCCATGGTCTCCTCGGTCTCCAGATTTAACACTGGCAGACTTCTGGTTGTGGGGATATTTGAAATCTCGCGTGTATCTATCCGGTCCATCAAGTCTGCCGGAACTGAAAGATGCGATCCGCAGAGAAGTATCCTCCATACATCCGGACATGTTGCACTCTGCCGTTGCTGGATTTGTCACTCGTCTGGAATGTCTTCTCCCCTGTGGTGGTGGTCATGTGGAACATATTTTGGTGTAATAAAGTTGTGAAAGTTTTCTGTTCATTATTTATGCATTGATTCTTTGATTTGCGTACATCAGCGCCACCTACCTGATGATTTTCTAATTATTTTTTTCTAGCTGAAAAAATCCCGTGACATACTAATGCTGATCCTGCAAACAGTTTTTTTTCGTTCATTTCTCCGTATTTTATGAATTTTAAAAAAAATTTACGGACTTTTTGCCCACCCGGTATACACACACACACACATATATATATATCAGCTATTGTTACAGATGTTTAATTATCTCATTTAGAGATACTATGAAGGCTACTGACGATGGATCGCGTAATTTAAAGCCACGGTCAAATACCGAAGATAACGCATGAGTTTCCCTGCTCTCCTTAGTTCAACACTGCTCTAATGTAAAGACTTATAGACCTGAGGCTTACTTAACATGCATTATCTCTTCTACGTGACAAGTATAAATAATACAAGTATGGAATGTCACTATTTACTTGTAATGGATAGAAAAACAGTCATAAATTTTTGTTTTGACTGTTTATTTTAAGAAATATTGACGGTTACTGCTGCTTATGTTGGCCTGAAATATTATTGATTTTCTACAGTGTACTTCTTTCTTCTTTATAAGCGTAACAACCTGTTACAGGTCTTGGCTGCCTCCCCAGCTCGTTTCCTCCAATTCCCCAACGATACGCAGCAACTCTCTACCAGTTTTTAATATTTAGAGTTTTTAAGTCATTTTCAACATCATCTATATTCGCCTTGTTGGAGATCTTCCTCTTGTTCGAGATCCCATAGGATTTTTAAATGTGTAAGCTCTAGTCTGGTTGTTTTCAGGGCTTCTCCAGATGTAGCCGAGCCATCTCAATCTAACAGTATCCTTATTTATCTGAAATAATACTATAAAAAGATAAACACATATAGCAATGAACAGTATGAGAGGAATTAATTCAAAACATCAATATTTGGTAGCGAAAGCCACCACTAGATGGGACCATCATGAAATGCCTCTCACATTTGGGGACTTGCTGTGTCTGCAAAAACTTAGCTGCTAATATACGGCCCATCAAGAGGGAAAAAAAGGAAGAAATCTTCTGTTGTTTGCAGCGAGGGGAAACTGTTCGGAATAGCCGAGATCAGAATTTGGCCACATTGCAGACCTAGGTGGTAGGCTGCGGTAGCCCAGTGGTCAAGGCATCGGATCGTGGCAGGCATGTCATGAGTTCGAGCCCAGTACCACTAAAGATCCGCCGTGTAGGGCAACGATACATGTTAAATCTGTCGAGAGCTGAAACGTCCTCCCGTTGGTGTGGTGTGGTAGTTAGGAGTGGGGGTTGCCATCTCAGGTGTCGTCCACGTCACCTGACCATGGTTCAAAATTACGTGGTCCGTCACCAACAACCTATGTGTTGCTTTGAAATACGACGTTAACAGTCAAACAAACAATCAATCTACCTATAAATTGTAGAGAAAAACGTCTTCTTTTATGTATTAGTACCTCTTTCTCTTAAGATTTATACTATCTTTTTTGAATTCGTCATCGTTAAAATATAGTTAAATTGATAATCAGCCATAGAAAAATTGAGATTAGATGGTGAAAACACCAATAACTGTGTACATAATATATTTTAAAAAAATTACTTTTATATTGTTGAACGGATTTTTAGACAGCTATGGCATATTTCATAATATAACTTCCAGAAATTTTTAATTACACCTCCCGATTAATCGAATCCTTTCAAGTCAAACTAAAATCTCTGAAGCCCCTGCCCGTGGGGACACACATTCTACAATATGTACGCAACCTGTTTCTGTGGGGAAGAATGAAGAGCCACTCAAATCATTCATACTAAAATCTGTTTATTAAGATCTTAGTTTAAACACAATGCACAACAATAATAATCTAAGGAGGAGGATCCAGAATGAGAACCAAATAATCACGCAATTGACCACTCAATCTAACTTTATAGATTAATTCCTATCTCTTTAATATACGCACTATTCTTATAGCCTATATAAACTCGCTTACCGCTATTTCCTAGGTAAACCGCTACGGTCCTTATCACTTCTGTTGTGGATTTAATTCGACTATGTTCCTTTTAGTCTCGGACCCACTTTTGGTTCGTCTGTAGCGGCACGGCTAGGCTAATTCCCGGACTTAGGACTCTTCTACACTTTATCTAAAATCACTTTACAACTACCTCTCCACTTAGCGGCTTCACTTTCCGCTTAGCAATCACTTCTGCACATAGACATAGATCACGCTAATGCTAACTTCCAATATATATATATATATATATATATATATATATATATATATATATATATATATATATATGATTCCTAATTTACATAACCACGTTCCTCTTCTCGAGTTGGTTGGAAAGAATTACCATTCTGGCCCCAAAGAACTCAATAGGACAGTTAGATGAAATCGCGATGAAAGCCCCATCACAAATCTGTCTTACGTTTCGTATCGAATAAACATAACAAAAAAAAGAGGACAAAACATTCAAACTTATTTTGAATGAGCATTTAGTTTATTTTACTCTGTTTCTTTTTCTTTCTTTTTTTAAAGATTAACAAAAAGAATTGAAAGTAATCAATGGAAATATAAGGAAAACTTACCGTTTATTTGAATGTAAATGGAGGATGACGATTGGCTGTTCTGATATCTTGCACTACATCTATAACTGCCGCTGTCCTGGTTTTCAGCACTGGAGATGAGCAGAGTGTGGTTGGACATGATCTTTACCCGATTACTGCTGGACAGCAACTGGCCATCTTTGTGCCAAGTGACTTGGACTCCTGATGGTCCGGTTACGTGGCAGTCTATCTGGAGAGGCTTTCCAACTTGTGGATACTGTGTGGCAAGGGTTATTCGTGTCGAGACAAAGGCTGAAAAAATATTAAATAATTGAAAACAGTTGTAATGTTAAAATAAAATGAGTTCCGACTTGCATCGCACTGTTGCTACTTTAGAGGCTACTAGTAAAGAATCTCGAAATTTCGTTCGAAATTTCGAGATAACTCTCAACTGATATCCGTTCTCCATTTTGTAAAAAATATTCAGTTGAATTTAAATTTCTTTTCTTTATTTTGAACTGATTTTTGATTTGATTGTTTGAATTATAAAGTAGTTATAAATGTTGTTTTGTTTTTGAAAATTCTTCTTCCCCCTTATAACCGTCTGCTTGAATTCAATAATTAATGTAAATTTTATTTACTTAATTACTTAATTTTTTTTCTGGTATATAATCGTCTGATATTAAAGTTATGTCTCTTAAATTGGCATCTTTTGTATTTATTCTAAATATGTTTTAGTCCTGGCGAAGAAAATAATTGTAATACGGAATCGACGTTGGGGTAGAACATAATACTTTTTTTTTGTATATTTTCGAGATGTTACCATTCCTTTGGAGATACTTTTTTGATCGACTAGATGATTATGAAAATAAAAAGCATCCGTGGATAAAACATTGGCTGCTATTTTTCATACTCTTTCCACGCTGTATCGTGTCAAATGTTTTGAGACTTTGATTTCTCGTGTGGCAGCCTTTATTAGGCTTAGCAACAACCATAATGAAATCAGTTTTCGAATACACTCTTCTCAGCCGAAAAATTCCTAACATATCCGACTACGTTCGGAACCGTGATTTTAAAAAAAGCGCATAAACGGATAATTTTCATGATATTTAGTGTCAGTCAGATTAGAATTCATGCATAAAATTGTTTTAAGGACATTTTGACAAAATAAAATTATTTAAGTATAATATTTTAGCAAAAAATTTAACTTAGAATAATCTTTTTTCCAAATGATCTCCTTTAATGAAAAATGGTTCTATTATAATAATATTTTGCCTGTATATAGCTCAGACCTCTCTATAGATGCTGAACTAGAATTTTTGAAAAATTCACATTATTTTCAGAGTTACAACCAATTGAAATAATTATCGGCGTTTTTTTTCTTAAAATTGCTCCCCTCTGTTGTCGTAAAATATGAATAAACCCACTTCTAAGTTATATATTTCAAAAATTCTAGTTTAGCCTCTGTAGAGAGGTCTGAGCTATATACAGGCAAAATATTATTATAATAGAACCATTTTTCACAAAATGGTTCACAAATGGTCATGACCGGGCCACTTAAAAAGGCTCGGGGGGCCGCAGGTTGAGGACCGCTGCTTTAGGTTGTCTTGTCTGCATATAGCAATTGATTAAATGATTGAATATCAACGTCGCCCTGTTCAGCTACACGAGGGCTTTTGGCGACGGACCACGTAAATTTGAACCATGGTCAAGTGACGTGGACGACACCTGAGCTAGCACCCCCTCTCCTAACTTCCACACCTCACCAACGGGAGGACGTTTCAGCTCTCGACAGATTTAACGCGCATCGCTGCCCTACACGGCAGGTCTTTAGTGGCACTGGGCTCGAACTCGTGACAAGGCAGCCCACGATCCGATCCCTGTATCCCTCGGCTACCGTGGCTTCAGCATATAGCAAAGTCATTTCTAGAGTTTAAGGTACCCCACTACTTTTGGAACCGTGATTTTACAGAAACGAATATTTTTTAAATATTTAATGTAATTTGGATTCGTATACACGCATAAAATTGTTTTTTTAATATTATTACAACAAAATGTATTTTTAAATGCAACAATTTTGGCAAAAAGTGGACTGGGAATTACTTATATTCAAAACTTTCTCATATTAGGAAAAACGCTTCTATAATAATAAAACTTTGCTTACATACAGCTACGACTTATCCAGAAAGCCTGAATTAGGATTTTTGAAAGATTCATATTTTCCTAGTAACTACCAATTGATTTTGTTTTTTTTTTTTTTTTTTTTGTTAAAACTTCTCCACTATTATGTATCAAAATATGCATAAATCTCCAGTTCTATTTCAAAAATCGTAGTTCAGGTACTGTACAGAGGTCTGAGCTATGTATAGGCAGAATATTATTATAATAGAAGTATTTTCCACAAAAAGAGAATGTTTTAAAAAATGTGTAACTCTATGTTCATCGCCAAAATATTACATTCAAATAATTTTTTTACTGTAATAATATCCTTAGAAAAATTTTATACATATTTTCTAATCTAAGTGACATTAAATATCAAAATAATATTCGTTCTCACACTTTTACAAAATCACGGTTATGAACGTATTCGGATATCATAAAGTAAACTGTTCACATTTTTTTTGATTGTCATCATTTTGATAATTCAATGGCTTCTCCATCCATACTGCGTTCGGATCATCCCAGAAATCAAATTAATGAGCGTGTTTTTCACTTCAACCAACACGAGGAAGGGGTACCGCAACATGCTTTTTTAAGGACAATAAATAAGATGATTTTCCAATGGCTGACTCAATACCTTTCGCTTTCCTCATGAATTTCTATTAATTCGGGAATTGTGCTGCGGAAATTTTATTTGTGTTATTTTAATTTAGGAAGAAAACAATTATTTTTATACGTAAGATTTTTTTTATTTTTAGTACATATTTATTTACAAATGAATCATAATACCCCCATGATCTGATAACATTTGGTTTTATCCAAATGTTATTAATCTCATGGACCTGTATAGCAGTTCGTTATCATTTGATAAACGGTACAAATTCAATCGTTTTTTGTTTTGATTTCATTAAGAACCAATAATTACTGCTTCCAGTGATATATAGAACGTATATGAAAATTAATCTTTTAAACTTAGCAAAAATAGAATAACGTACTGATATAGGTTTTTTATGCCAATCGACAAAGAAAAGAATAAGATTATTCTTACCATTAACATCTGCATTTTCGTGTGGAACAGTCAATCCTAACAATGAAAGGAGAAAATAGAGCATTGTACTGACAATAGCCATTTTTGGGGTTGATTCTGCAAATCAAACTGACCCTGCGAAAGAAAATTTTCTTTAAATAAGCCACCGATTTTCAATACAAAGCCCTTTTTTTTTTGGTGAGGCTTCTTGTCTGGAGAAAATGCTTACATTAACTTTCGCGCTTGATATTAAAACTAAGCAAGATCATTTCCAAGATTTGGTTCTTAATAATGTGCTGATGTTTTATCTGAGCACTCACATATTTAAGGATGCTACAGTTTCTATATCTGAAATTGTATATTGTATACGTTAAGCATAGATGACATATGGGTTTCTGATATACTGCTGACCATTTTATTGTGTTGTAAAGTAGACATGTATTTATAGCTGTTATATATATGTATATATACATATATAGAATTATCTGATAAAAAGTCTTCTGTTTTAAAAATTATTCACAGGAATTCCTTAAAGCGCAATTGTAGTTTTTTTTAATTTGTCTCTATGAAGTTATTGAAGGCTTATCAAATATTGCTCCTAGTGTTGATATAAAAATTAAAGCTTTGATAAACGAGTCCCCTGAAGTTACTGTTATTTACTGTAATTGTTACATTCTGTACGAATTCGAAGATGGTGTCCTCAGTATTAGAAGAATTCCAGTTTAGTCAAAAGGTGGTGATATAACAAAAAAACACCACGTTTATAAACTGAAGTCTGTAATTTTACATGATTTCGAAGAGTATTTATAAATCATTCTTATTTGATTTTATTATAGCACATAAAATGTATTTTATTATCTTCGAAATGATCGTTTAAATTTTCAGTGGTTTCGCTCCCAGTTACGTGATAGATTTTAATCGTTTTTTTTTCGATCGTGTAGCTGTAACTGTCTAAAACCAAAATGAAATCAGTTATTTTGTATTTAATTTAAGATAATTGCTCTTACGATCCTTGCAATTAAATGTCGTATAAAATATTCATATGACGTTGGACTTATTTCTTTAAAAAAAATCGCGCGCGGTTTTGAATTTTAACCTATATTTTTTTTCAAATGTATCATGAAACTTAAATGAAAAAAATCGCCTGATATATATTTTTTTATTTCTGTTTATAGCAAATAAGGGGGGAAACACTATAAAAATACCACTTTTAAATTAAGCATCAGAAGCTTTAAAAATACTAATTACAACACTTTTTGTTAATCTATTTATAGGTGAAATGAATTTTCCTGAAGAATAAACTATGTTTAAGATAAACATAAAAATAATACATGAGAAATTTAAATAGAGAAATTCTAATACACAAATTCACTTGCTTTTTGCTTTCCTTTTGCATCCCCTTGATGTCAGTTTCCTCAAAACTTGATCTAAGTGGATTTCTATTCAACAAAAGGAACATGTCTGCCAAATTTCAAATCTGTAGGTCTAATAGTCCCAGAGATCTCGTGATAAGTGAGTTGTGAGTCGATTTTCTCATATACAGTACGACCCCGATTTATTGAACTCCTACTTAACGAATTTCGTGATTTAACGAATTTTCTCTTTTCCCGATTAAAATGAAGTCAAAAATCCCTTATTTAACGAGTAGCAAACACCAAATTAACAAATTATTTCAAAGGCTGAAAAAAATCTTTTTTTTATTAGTTTGTATTAGAAAAAAATTGGATTTTTTGTCAAATTCTGATAACCGACTAGTGTTTGTTGGTGTTTGGGGGTTCGAGTTAAGATCAGCCATAACAAGTTTTAAATTAAAATTTATTATCCCTTTGACTTAAACATCACAACTAAAGGACACAATTAGGAAATGCACTAAGTAACTAATTAGAAGAAAAATCGCTCGGCTTATGTCTACTTAACATATAAGTATAATTTACTCCACTTACTATAGGAGCTCTCTGAACCTCTATGTTATACAGTAGAAGGTCGTTTATCCGAATCATTTGGGACCGGACACCGTTCGGATAACCGAAAACCGAATGCGATCCATGCAGTGTATGAAACCGGACACTATACGAATATTGAAAATCATCACATGCGGTAAACGTGCTTGAAGAAAAAGCATAATAGATGGAAAATGTCGAAATTTTACCTGTATTGTGGAAAATAATCGCTTATTTTTCGATGTACATTGTTGTACATTCATTGTACACCTTCGTTTTTTCACTGCAAGGTATCTGATTCTCTTGAGCAGCAGTCGTTGAATAGGACAGCACTCTGATTGTTGTTCGTAACATCCCCTTCGCGAGACGGTTCAGTATTTCAAGTTTTGTCTCTATGTTCAAGATGTTGTATTTCCGTTTTGAATTCGAAGCCGTGGCAGTTCACAACTCAACAAAAGAGCACGTATACACTCCCTCACTTGGAAACAAATTGAGCGAAGACGTTTACCAAATCACACAACTGAAATTCCCTAAATATCCCTGACCTTGGGTTCTCCCGTCACTTTTGGCTAACGCGAAGCAACTGTTGAGCATTGCACTGTTCAAAAACGTAATCATATACAGTACTTGTAGTAGACAAAAAAAAAAACTGGTCCGGATATTTGACGCTACGTAATAATGAACGTTCGGATAAACGACGTTCTACTGTAATTCACCGTAAATCTCTTACTTAATCGTACGACGTCCGGTCGTAAATCTTAAGCCCAATTGTATTACTTATTTTCCAATTATTAATAATCGACCATACAGCGACTATCTGTCGACTAGCATCACATACCTAAATGTCAACGCTTAAATAGAACAATTCATTTGAATAACTCAAGTCTTCTTCTTCGGGAGAAAGTTTTTTATAGAACGTATAGTTAAAAAGAATAAATTTACCCCAAGAAGATTAGTAAAAGTTCGCGGATAGACCCGTAACAAAATAATATTCTTTTTGTCATGAACAGAAAAAGTCTTTTCTTCTAAACAGCAAATTTCGACAGGTAAGGGTGAAGACCATTATTAGATTTTACAGTGCAAATGAGTGAGTGTTACCTATCGTGTGAGTTTTGAATAGGTCAGGAAATTCCTTTCTTATCTCAATACACTCCACAGCGCAGGGAATATTTTAAGATTTCAATGATCTTGTTACGTTTGAAGATTGATTGGGTATCTGTGTGCAACTGAAATTGTGGAAATTTTTAATTTGTCGGAGCCAATGAATAGCAATTCTGATGCAGGAATTGATAATGAAATTCCAATCAAAACTGTTACATTTTCTAATGCCTTACGTTGTTTGAGAAACTGGAAACATACCTTATGCAGCAGAATGTAAATGACGTAGTATTTTCTTCTCAGCTTTTTAGTCGAGAAATAAATCTTTCGAGTCAGGAATTAAAAAGATTTTCAAAATTTATTCGCTGGTGAATATATCCATTGCAGGTTTATCTATTGGGCTCCCTGGGACCCGTGCCAGGAAGGGCTCAAATAAGCTGGACTCAACCAGACCCAAGAGCCTCTCTTTGGATCTGACAGTGCCATTGTGCCCGTAGATTTCCTGTACCCAGGGCCCGAAATTAGCTTAAACCGGCACTGAGTATATCTATTAGTTTTCCAATTACCTGGCGTATAATAATTTCCTAACAGTATTTTTAGCTGTTTAATAAAAAAGTGTGTAATGTCTAAGTACGTATTTTGTGTGTGTGTGTGATAGCCCACGGGCTGTGGGTATCATCTCTTTCTCATCTACGTGACCTAAGTTTGAGGGGGGGGGAAGATTGACCAATAATAGCTTTCATAATAAAACTAGTTTATTATTATCTCAATTTATATTAAGCAAAGCAACACAAGTCTAGGAGCCTAATGATCAGGAGTGATATGTTATAAACTACAGTTCTAACAAATAGCGCATTAAACCACCGAATCTATATTTATAGATTATTCCTTAACTTACTAGAATCCGCTTTAGTATTGAAGTTTAATGTAATCTATCTTACCAATATTCCACGGCGAACAGCTACCAGTCCTTATATCGTCAATATAATACTGTATCTAACTTGATCCGACAAATGGACAATCTTCTAGCTTCGAACTCTCCTTCTTAGAACTTCACTTAGAACTCACTTTAACACTCATAGAACTGGGGGGCGTGATGAAAATTACGATTGAAAATTGAGTCACAAGCATAGAGAGTTTGAGAATCACTAGTTGTTGTTGCTGTTGTTTCTAATGCCACCTGTCTGACGAAGTCAAATCGAGGCCCACGAAATTTATCGTGGCAAGGGACTAGAAGTACGCCTGTCGTGGGCCTTGAGCACCATACAGGTGACAGTACGATTTAGCTCGGCGAAATTCCTTGAAGGGACGATAGATGGCGACACCACCTATCTCCACCTCCCCAATTTCTGCATGGAATTGAAGGGGAGGAAAATATTCTCCAGTCCCCTGCACTCATGACTCAGCCCACAAGACTTCGGACCCACTGATTTAACGAGCACGTACTCCGTGTGTACTCGGAGGGTATTTGGTGGCATCGGGCATCGAACCCAGGCCTTCAGGTCTAGAGTCTGATGCTCTAACCACTAGGCTACCCACGGCCCGAATCACTAGTATATGTTACCAATGCTCGCGCCAGAATCACTACGAATAGTGTCTTGTAAGCAAACACAGTGACTTCTGAGAGAGTGATGCATTAAGTTTATATTATTAAACTTCATTTCCGTTGAATTATAACACGCACTGTGCCGGTCCAATCAGATCCTGGGAGTTGAGTAAACCAGTGTTTCTCAAACTGTGGGGCGCGCCCCCCTGGGGGGTGCGGTATTCCTGCGAGGGAGCGCGAGCATATTGAAAATAAAAGGTTTTAAAAAATAATTTTTTGGAATGAAGAAAAAGAAAATGCTTTCTGACTTAATAAAAAATGCACATTTACACTGATATAATTTATATATATCATCTGGTGATCATCAAAAATAACACATTCCACTTCAAACGTTCATTAGCTATCTTTGAACCTATAACCAAATAAAAAAAGACATTTTGTTTGCTTTACTGTAACACGATGAGATATTTTTTTATTACGTTTCTTTTAACCCCCTAAAATACTACTTTTGACTATCATATATTTGACCTTCAAACTTACTGGTATGTTTCAATCCATCTGTTTTTCTTTTAGGAAAGTTGTAAATAATATTTTTCTGTTGCTTTTTTTCCATGTGAATGAGTTATATGATACATGGATAAGCATATTGAGTACTTTGAAGGATTATTTGGCCAACATATAATGTATAACGGAAAACTTTTTACGCAATTCTTTTTTAGAACTAATATCCATATGTTTTATTGAATACACTTTTAACAAGGGATCGGGTCGCGCGATGCGCGGAGTCATCTGATGTTCACGAAATCGTTAATTCTGGGAAAATTGTTTATTTGTTACCAATGACTTTGACAGAGTATTCTCCAATAAGACAGACTTAATGGGAATTAAAATGAATTTATCACATTTCGCCCTCTTTTTTTAGGGGAGTTGCAAACGTTTTTTACAATCAAGTTACTAGTTTTGATCGAGTTCCCCCTGCGCGACCACTTTTGTTCAAAAATATTTTCTATGAACATGCTTTATGTCCTTTATTACGGGCACGCAGATTTGGAGCATTTTCATTAGTTATATTGGAATTTTTCTCAAAAAATCAAAGAAAAATTGAAAAGTCCTTGAAAGTAGGTAAGTATATTTTCTCTTAATTAAATTATTCGCTGGAATTTTTTTTTTTTTTTTGTGATTTTTATCGTGTATAGTAAAAATAATTATAAAATAAATTATAGTTTAAAAACAAACTAAAAAACACGCTTTTATAGTGAATCGAACTAAAAAATATATATATATATATATATATATATATATATATATATATATATATATATATATATATATATATATATATATATTACTTAATCCGCGACTACGTTCGGAACCGTGATTTTAAAAAAACGCATAAATGGATAATTTTCATGATATTTAGTGTCACTTAGATTAGAATACATGCATAAAATTGTTTTAAGGATATTTTGACAAAAAAATTTATTTAAATATAATATTTTGGCAAAAATTTAACCTAGAATAATCTTTTTTCCAAATGTTCTCCTTTTGTGAAAAAATGCTTCTATTAGAATAATATTTTGCCTGTATATAGCTCAGACCTCTCTATAGAGGCCCAACTAGAATTTTTGAAAATTTCACATTATTTTCAGAGTTACCACCAATTGAAATAATTATCGGCGTTTTTTTCTTAAAATTGCTCCCCTCTGTTGTCGTGAAATATGAATAAACCCACTATTAAGTTATGTATTTCAAAAATTCTAGTTGAGCCTCTGAACAGAGATCTGAGCTATATACATGCAAAATATTAATATACATGCAAAAATATTATTCTGTTAGAAGTATTTTTCACAAAAGGAGAACATTTGGAAAAAAGATTATTTTAAGTTAATTTTTTGCCAAATAATTGTATTTAAATAAATTTTTTTGTCAAAATGTCCTTAAAACAATGTTATGCATATATTCTATTCTAAGTTACACTAAATATCATGGAAATTATCCATTTATGCGCTTTTGAAAACCACGGTTCCGAACGTAGTCGGATACCTTAAAAGTAACATATACAAAATTTAATACTTATCTTGTTAATTTGTTCCGTTGTGATCGTATTGTAGTTTTAGCACCCCCCTCCTTCAAAGTGCATTATTATTGCATTCAATACATTAGTGTTTTTTGGGGGGACGCGATAAAATTTATGATTGAAAATTGGGTCGCCAGTAGTTAAAGTTTGAGAGCCACTGGAGTAAACTTTGGATATACTGTGCAAACTCGACGGCTGGGCTTGGGGATAATTGTTGAAATACAATAGAGCGAAAGATACGAATGCTTACAATTTGGTTCCTAACGAAAAATAAGAACTTTTTACCACTATGTCGACGGTCGAAAAAGTTCCACTTTCATAAAAAGAATTGAAAAAAAAAATACAAAAAGCACGAAGTTTGCATCCCTTTTGGGCTTGCTGTTTTGGTTACGGCGAATGATTATTATTTCCCTGGTCTGTCCATTACAAATATGCGGAATCTATTTCCCATCGTACCAAGAGATCAAAGGGAGCCAAACCCACGATCTCCTTATCCTTTGATGATCAGTAGAGTTCTAGTAAAAGCTGGGCTCTTTCTCAGCAAATCGCTTACAACGCGAAGAGAGCCGCTTCTCTTGGTACATATTTGGTCTTGAAATATTTACATATTTGTTCAAAGATAATTTGTAAGGTTGGCAGATTGTGGGTAAATATACTTCATATGCAAACGGTTAGGAATTGTCCTTATGTTGCGGCGCCTAGATTCCAGTGCAAACACTGACAATCTTCGAGCAATATTTGGTTTAGAAATAAAAGAGATAATTTTACTAGGGACGAGAAAAAAGAAAACACGCATAATTACTCACACACGCACCGTGCCTCTCCAACCAGATCCTGGGAGTTGAGTAAACTTTGCACTAACTCGACGGCTGGGCTTGGGGCAATTGTTGAAATAAAAGAGAGAGAAAGATACAAATGCTTACAATTCGGCTCTAAACGAAAAATAAGAACTTTTTACCTCTAAGTAGACGGTTGAAGAAGTCTCACTTTCATAAAAAGAATTGAAATTAAAAAAAAAATACAAGAAGAAAAGAAAGTGATGTGGATAAGGATGGGGAAAAAATGTTTCTTGTAACTTGTTTTTTTCGTTTTCTTTTTGTAAATTCTTATTTCTTAAATGTCGTATAAAAAAGCGTAAAAAGAAAAGCAAGCAGAAGTGTTTGTCTCCCAAATAGTGTTAAAATCATTCCATAAGCTCCTGAGATCAATGAATTTGGAAAAAGAATTTATCAAATACGAAGCAGGTCTCTTATTCTGGGAAGATTGGTTAAAGGAGGGGAAGGTCACCAAGGGATGTGAGAGGGGAAAGAAGAGTTTTTGGAACAGGTCTCAATCAATAGTGTGTGAAATAAAACGCGTTTTCTTTTTATTAATCAATGGGAATTAATACTGGCCATATTTGACGTCGTCGCTCCGCTGCAAATTCAAAGGATTTAGTGAAGGAAGCCTTCAATGAGGAAAGACATTTTGAATTTTCTTCCGAAGAAAATACAACCATGCCTTACTCGGGATTCGAACCCGAAACCACTCGGTTACAAGCCGAGTGTCATATCCACCATACTGGGTGGGCGGCACTTAGTTGAGTATTTGTTATTAATATTTTTTATTAATTAATGCTAATTATTTGTTCAGTAATGTATTTTTTTACTGTTTCTTGTTCCTGATAATCTGCAAAATCAAATATATATGCCGCAGGAAAATGATGAAATTAGGTCTTTCATCAAATCCCTAAGGGAGATGATCAATTCACTCAAGATGTTAAAATAACGTCTCTTTGAGGTAATTTCCCTGATGTAAGTTATTTAATCATATCCTCGAACCTTTTATGTGAAATGATGAAAGGAACAAGTCAGCCTTTGTAGAGCTCTGTTTTCGCTTGTCACCACTCCCTTTTACCTCTCCTCATCCGTGCCAGGTAGCGCCGGGCTTCTGACGTGACGCACCAAAACAAAATGACCTAAATATCATTTTTTAGTTTTATTTAGTTATATTCTTTGTATTATTATCTTTCGATTGATATATCATTTTTATGTGCCTGAAAGTTAGAAACTGGATTAAACTTCAATTGAAAAATGTAAACTAACAAATTACGAAATTCGACCATGCCCTCTTTATAGATAAAAAAAAATACTTTGATAAAAAAAAAGGTATTTTAAAAGGGAAATAATAACTAAAAAAAAAAGTGTTACAAATATAAAGCAGGATATTTCTGAAGTACCACATTAAAGTATAATTTCAAAAAAAAATGTTTGAAATTCTATTACAAATATCCGTTTTTAAGAGAAAATATCAGCTTTATTATCTAATTATTTTGTTAATTAATTTCGAATAAATAATTTTTAATTCAATGATTATTGTTGTTTTAATTACTCTATGTACTTTTAAGAATGAACCATATTTGCTTAATAAACTTTGTTAAGCTCTTGACAATATTTCATCCTTTCACTGAAATCAAATCACTTACTCTTCTTAGGGAAATTACCTTACACAATTCTTATTTTAACATCTTGCGTGAACTAATCATCTCCCTTAAGGATTTGAGGAAATTGCTAATTTAATCATTTCCCTGCGACATACGAGGGCTATTTTTAAGTAAGGTCCGTTGGCGCGTAGCCCCAGTTCACGGGTACGCCGCAACGAGTCTCAGCATCTCTGACCAGCATCCTTTGCGAACACACTCAAGCCATTTCCAGTTCTGTAGCAGTCGTGTACGCTTCGCTCTGCGTCTTTAAAATGTTAAAGTTGATTGAATTGCCCACCGTGTGAGATACGGTCTGTTATCCGTTTTTGACAACGAGAAACATGTCGGCTGCAGCTTTCTACGCCCAGGTAACACAAGTTTACGGTACTCAAACAATGAGTGATAGCAAAGTATGAAAAGGGTCAGGAAGTTTAAAGAAAGGCGAATACGCGTCCATGATGAAGAACGCTCAGGGCCTGTAATCACAGATGATTTGATGCAAAAAGCAATTGAAACAAAAATTCGTGAGAACAGGAGATTCACGATAAGCAATCTTTCATTGGAATTTCCCGACATTTCTCGGTCGGTGGTGTACAAAACTGTATTGAAGACCTCAACTTTAAGGTATCCGACTACGTTCGGAACCATGATTTTAAAAAAGCACATAAATGGATAATTTTTCATGATATTTAGTGTTTTTAGATTTAGAATACAAGTATAAAATTGTTTAAGGGCACATTTTGACAAAAAATTAACTTAGAATAACCTTTTTTCAAAATGATCTCCTTTTGTGAAACATGCTTCTATTATAATAATATTTTGCCTGTGTATAGCTCAGACCACTGTACATAGGCTCAACTATAATGTTTGGAAAAATTCACATTATTTTCAGAGTTACAACCAATTGAAATAATTATTGGCGTTTTTTTCTTAAAATTGCTCCCCTCTGTTGTCGTAAAGTATGAATAAACCCACTTCTAAGTTATATATTTCAAAAATTCTAGTTGAACCTCTGCACAGAGGTCTGAGCTATATATAGGCAAAATATTACTATAATAGAAGCCTTTTTCACAGATGGAGAACCTTTTGAGAAAAGGTTATTCTAAGTTAATTTTTTGCCGAAATATTGTACTTAAATAATTTTTTTTGTCAAAATGTCCTTAAAACAATTTTATACATGTATTCTGATCTAACTGACACTAAATATCATAAATACTATCCATTTATACGCTTTTTTAAAATCACGGTTCCGAATGTAGTCGGATACCTTAAGAAGTTGTGATCTATGTGGGTATCCAGACTCCTCACACCGGAACACAAAGAGAAGAGGTTTGCCACTTCAATGGACTTTTTGATTCGTTCTAAGGAAGAAGGGGATGACATGTTGAGTGGAATCGTTACTGGAGATGAAACATGGGTATCCCATATTACTCTGGAATCAAAGCAACAGTCGATGGAATGGACACACGCATCCTCTCCCGTTAAGGTCAAAGCCAAACAAACGCTGTCAAAGCGCAAGATTATGGTAATAGTGTTCTGGGACCGGCGCGGTGTTTTTCTGGTGGACTTTAGGCCACAAGGAACAACGATCCGCTTAGGTGCCTACTGAGCAAATTTACGGAAGCTACGAAGAGCATTGCAAAACAAACGGCGCTACATGCTTGTCAAAAGGTGTTTTGCTCCTCAACGATAACGAAAGGGTTCACACTTCTCGAGCGACTTGGGACTTAATCGAATCTTTTGGCTGGGATGCTTTGGACCATGCACCATACAGACCCGACCTTACTCCCAGGGATTTCCATCATTTCCGGTACCTCAAACACAATCTTGGAGGGAAGCACTTCAGTGACAACGAAGAAGTGCAAGCGGCCGTGAACTCTTGGCTGTCCGACCAGGCGGCAGACTTCTTTGAAGAGGGTTCTTAAAACTTAGTTCTAAGGTATGACAAGTGCATCAATTAACTCGGCAACTATGTAGAAAAATAGGCAAAAGTACGTATAATCCTAAAATAAAAGGTTTTTTGAAACAAAATACTGTCGTTATTTTTTAAAAATTAAATAGACCTTACTTAAAAGCAGCCCTCGTATATAGAGTAGAACCTGGTTTTGTGCGGTCCTTTTTTATGCGATTAGTTTTGTGCGATTTTATTTTTGTACGATTTTTTTGTGTGATTTTTTTTGTGCGATCTTTTTTTTTTATGCGGTATATGAATTTCAACGGTTTTGGCGCTCCTGTAATGTTTTCTATCAATATACATACATACACTTCAAGACGCTCTGTTCATTGGTTAAAAGTCT
The DNA here is from genome assembly GCA_019973935.1 of Trichonephila clavipes. Lineage (NCBI taxonomy): Eukaryota > Metazoa > Arthropoda > Arachnida > Araneae > Nephilidae > Trichonephila > Trichonephila clavipes. The sequence goes on from BMAU01017890.1 coordinate 174,271, forward strand.
CCAGCTGCTTTCCCTCAACGCACTAGCAGCATGCTCTAGCTTGAACGACGAAACTTTCAAAGAGAGTGACATTGTCAATTATTTGATAGATTTTGAAGACGGCCATGAAGAGAGTCGGATTTTTTAACAGCGGATACATTACATGCTGGGATCCAGCTTTCCGACAAATTGGAAAAGCATTTTCTTAAAATAGATACTATCCCGAAACGAGATTGAAATTACAAAAAAGAGCTTCAATCATGCATATTTGATTATCGTGACGTTCACAAGCAACGGACCGTCGTCACAAAAATTTATCTCTTACTTTATGGGGCCAAAAAAATAAGTTGATTGGAATTTTATCTTCAAGTGACGAAAGCGATTTTGAACTAATTCATCACAGGAAGATGCTCGCTTTGAATTGCGATGAGTAGCAGTGAATTACGCATAAGCAAATTTTGAAAACTTCTCCGTGTATGCAATGAGAAATTAAATGTTTTAAGGCATCCGACTACGTTCGGAACCGTGATTTTAAAATAGTGCATAAATGGATATTTTTCATGATATTTAGTGTCACTCATATTAGAATACATGCATAAAATTGTTTTAAGGACATTTTGACAAAAAATTTTATTTAAATATGATATTTTGGCCAAAAATTAACTTAGAATAATATTTTTTCCAAATGTTCTCCTTTTGTGAAAAATAGTCCTATTTTAATAATATTTTGCCTGTATATAGCTCAGACCTCTCTACAGAGGCTGAACTACAATTTTTGAAAATTTCACATTATTTTCAGAGTTACCACCAATTGAAATAATTATTGACGTTTTTTTTTAAATTACTCCCCTCTGTTGACATAAAATATGAATAACCCCACTTCTGTGTTACATATTTCAAAAATTCTAGTTGAGCTCTCTGTTTTTCGCTTAACAAGATAAGTAATGGTTTTACAAAAAAAAAAATTCAGCAGAATTATCTTATAAACCCATCGTAACATTGAAGAAAGGGAGACTCGTTAAGCCCTAGCCCCATTTTGCTCTTGCCTCCTAAAACATTAAGGTATCCGACTGCGTTCGGAACCGTGATTTTAAAAAAGTGCATAAATGGATAATTTTCATGACATTTAGTGTCACTTATATTAGAATATATGCATAAAATTGTTTTAAGGACATTTTGACAAAAAAGTTTTATTTAAATCCAAAGTTTTGGCAAAAAATTAACTTAGAATAATCCTTTTTCCAAATGTTCTACTTTTGTGAAAAATGCTTCTATTATAATAATATTTTGCCTGTATATAGCTCAGACCTCTGTACAGAGGCTCAACTAGAATTTTTGAAATATATAACTTAGAAGTGGGTTTATTCCTATTTTACGACAACAGAGGGGAGCAATTTTAAGAAAAAAAACGTCAATAATTATTTCAATGGGTGGTAACTCTGAAAATAATGTGAATTTATGTGACTCTTAGTTATTTTAGTTCTTAATTAATTCAGTAGTTATTTATTATATAGTTTGGCGCAAGAATGGTTGACAGTATAGAATCAAGACTACTTTTTTCAAATTGTATGACTATCGAATAACAATGGTATCATTTCCTTAAAAAGAACTCACACCTATTATTATACAATACAGTGTCAGTTAGTTGTGAAAAACATAAAACACGTCTGTTTGTAATTTTAATTAATAATACAAAGTCAAGAGAAAATATTTATTCTGAAATTTTAAATTTGATGATAATTTGTGGGAGGAATGTTTACAAATATTAAAGAAATGTTTCTTTGATTTTTACCTTCCACAAATTATCGATTTCTAAATTATTTATAATGATTCTTTGCTGTTAAAAATTAATGTCATTTCTTTCTTTAAATTAAAATGCAATGTTCTTAAGGGGAATGACACCTTTACAAAAGGGGTAACGATTTTTAGAAATGATTACACACATTTAATTTGTGATATGTTATTATCTTAATTTTTTAAAGTACATATCAAACTTGCAGAAAAGTTTATTTCTTGAAGCCTGTGTATATAGAACATTAGTTAATATGAAAGTTTTAGATAAATGAAGAGATTTATCTTTTGGTAAAAGTGTATTTTTTTTCACTTTTTTTGTTTTGAAATGTCAGTGGCTACTTAAAAAGTAAATATTTGTTTATCCATGATTTAACTATTTTCCTTTTTTGCACAAATCCTTAAAATAGTTTAATTCCTGAATACTCAGTATTATGCATGTAAAGTTAATTATGAATATGATTCATTTTTTTCTGTCTCATGTGATGAAAACGAATTTTTTTACAGCTTCATGAATTGCAAATTTTATAATAGTATGGCTTACCAATGGGAAAATTAAACACACTATGTGAAACATTATAAGTGTCAGACATTTGAAATAATCTTGTAATTTTGGTTTGATTTATCAATACTATATGAAGTTCTTAATTGTTTTCCTTTTTACTTATATGCTACAAGCTGGTAAACCCGTTCTTCACACAGGTGTGAATTTATATATATATATAAATAATATTATGCATGAATTATCTCTATTTTCCCTCCAGTACTTCAGTATTAAGAAATGGAAAATAACAATTTTCTAAAAAAATATAATATTATATTTACTCAAGTTTGCCTACCTACGCTTAAAATTCAAATGAATATTTTATTTCGCTGTGGAGCAGTTATTTGATGAAAATGAATTATTCATTTATACAATGTATTGCGCATAAATACTTTATACACATATTGTACAATATTATGAAGCATTTAAAGATATTTGAAAATGTTTCTAATACAATAACATTCCCTATCTTTGACTGTCTGATTTACTTGGTAATTATCTTTTAAAAATGTTTCGAAATTTTTTTAGAAGTGATTGCATAAAGTAATAAAAGAAAATACTATTTCACTATTAAGTTAAAGAAATGAATCATATTAATATATAATTTTTAAGAAATACTCAATGCAATAGGATTATCCATTATTACGAGTTATTGAATTACATATAAAATGCATATTCAGGGCTAATAATTAACTAAATAATTATAATGAGTTATTTCTATATGTATTAACTGTTTTGATATTTTTCTCTAAGTTGCAGCTACTTATAGCAAGTGCTGAGAGTTCATTCAACATATTAAAATGGAAACATGAAAACATTATTCGAAGAGTTGTGAACACACATAATAATCTCCTCACGCTTCATCATGCTTTCAAAACACTTAAGATTTTTTAACGGGATATTAAAAAAGGATTTTTTCTCCTACCATCATTCTTTCTTTTACTGATCGAATAACCATTTCAGCAAAATATGACATTTCAGAAAGTAAAATGTAAAAGTTTAAGAACAAAATAATTGTAAGCATCAGTGATAAACATATGACGCGATAGTCACGTGCAAAAGGAATCACGTGATCGTGACGTCACATGAATTCAGTCCATTCACTTCTGTTGACATCGCTAATCAACTGTAAGCAAAAGCGTGTTGCCAAATCCCACCAAACTAAAATCCAGTTGTTGAAAAAAAAATGGGAAATTCGCTTAAAAATTTAATTAAAAAAATTTTAAGCGAATTAAAAAAACTCTTTATAGGGTACATCATTAGGACTTAAGAGTAATTAAGTGCCAAGTTTTATACTTCTGGGTTGCTTTGTTTGGGCGTTACAGGTGAAACACACACACAAATCTTTTCCTTTATTAGTATAGATAATTTGAATATTTTGAATATGAGCTAATCTAAAGCTGGGAAATATGTTCTGTTTTTGTGCTGACTACTGAAATTAATTTATTTCTTTGTCTCTTGGTAAACTGAAGGTGAAAGATAATACAATAGACCAGTTGTCATATAATTGAGAAAGGTAGACTCTTGCAAAAAAAAAGAATTTTAAGAAGGTGAAATTAAATGTGATGATTATTGGAGAAGAATAAAATCAACTCAGAAATATTCGAACTGTATTGAGAGTTGGATATTGTTGAGAATTTATGGCAATGTTGAGGATTAAATCGACAGAAGCGACACTTAATAATATTGGATGGCAACTGAGCCACTAAAAGAGAGAGAGAGATATTGGCTAAACTGGAGTTCAGGCGCGAACTTTTATATATGTTTTTGGTTTTGTGGTCGGTTGAAAGGTTGAAGGTGGTGTATTAATTTCCTCAAGTCTTAAAAGGTTGTATCTTTCTTTTTTTATTTGGTTCCCTTTTTTTTTTTTTTCAGAGCAAGAGGGTCCCCCCTACTTTTGGTTTAGTTTTTTGGTAATTTTCCAATTTCTATTTTTCTCTGTTTTTTTTATTTGAAAAAAGATTCAAGCTGAGTCACTCTAGATTTATAGTCTCCGATGTTGAACAACCCTTAATTACTAATAGTTTAAGAATGGAAACAGGATTTTCAAAAATTTTCAGATTTGTGAGGGATGCGAAAACTATTCTACGAGCTGGACAAAGAATTATATCCGAAATCAATATTTTAGTTGAAAATAGTCAAGGATCCCCTCTCAGATTCCAAAGTCCAACCCATAGCTTTTAAATGCATAAATAAAGAAAAAAATTGTTCGTCATGAGAACATAAAAAGTATGTCTTTTACTCGTAATGGAAAGATAAGGTTCTCTACGCTAGACCCAGTATGTGCAGCACAAATACTCTCTCTCTGAGAAATTTCAAATGTTGAATTCGATAAACCCAGACAATGTACAACATGTTTTTTAGTTTTCTTCATTCTACTAGATTTTGCCAAAAAACTGCAATATGTATCAATTGTGGTGATTCACATTCTGGACAATGCTCTAATAACTCAAGATGTATATAAATTGCAAAGGTGATCACCCAGCTAACTCATTAAATTGCCCCGAATATATAAAAAGAAAAAAGATATTAGAATTGAAATGTGAGCAAACATCTTACATTGGGAGAAGCGCGCAAGAAGGTTCCGGGACAATAAAAGGACATCTTATTCTGCAGTAATCCAGACTAATACAGTTAATCTAGATATGCAAGACTATCTGGAAAAAACTCGAAAACATGCTAACATCTTTTCAAGCAATATTAGAAAAGCAAACCACTTTAATTATGGAAGCTTTTCAGAAAACAATGGAGTCTGTACTCTCACCTTAGCAAGATTTTGAAATGGGGAAATCAAGTCACTCCCCATTGCGAAAAAAAGCTGTTGATACTAAATTCTCAATCCGTAAAACACGCTTCTAGTGAAAGCGACGCATCCAATAACATGGACAGGGGGGGATAATTACGGAAGTAAAGATGAGTTTTTGTAAATATGTCTCTTTTATTCAAGTTTTGTTTTGGGGCTAATTATTGTCTTCATTAGTTTGGTTTTCTTTCCTCAAAGGGAGGATAGTTCGTTCTAGTTAATTTTTTTCTCCAGTTTTTATGAATATAATTCAATGGAATTGTAGATGCCTCAAAAATAAATTCATTTGGTTAAATATCCCTCCCTTTTCTGAAGCAGATATCTGGGTTCTCAAGAAACTTTTTATCAATTCACGATAATATAAATCTTCCAAATAAAATCATTTTTAGAAAAGATAGAGAAGACAGATCAGGTGGTGGTTTATTAATTGCTGTTCATTCCAATATTTCTGCACAACAGATTCCTATACAGATTCAACAAACCAGAAGAAGTAGAAATCCCTCGCAATTCAAAATACATGTTCGAAATATTTCATTTTATGTTGTAAATATTTACGCTCCACGGGGATTTAATATTATATTAATCAAATCTTTTCTCGAATCCCTGATGGCTCTATGATTATTTTTGGTGATTTTAACCTTCATCACCCGATGTGGGGATCGGATCACATTTCAAGGTATAGTAATGAATTCGTTGAATGGATTACAGATTCTAATTTGGTTCTTCTTAACACGACTGTTCCCACCTATAGAAGTTCAGCAGATTCAACATCATTGCTAGATCTCACAGTTTGTTCAAGCATATCTGGATACTGCAATAGTTATGTTTTAGATTGCTCCTTTGAAAGTGATCATAGTCAATTATTACAGAGCTTTCTCTCCTCAATTCAAATAAACGAATTTTAAAAAAAGTAAACTGGCAAGCAGTTATGTACCAAACGCATTTTATTTTTAATAATCCTGAAGTTGATTCTGAGAATCTTTCTGATAAGATATCGCACGTCATTGCTAATAATATTAGGGAAATTAAAGTCTCGAATAGATCCTTCCCACCATGGTGGAATAGTACGTGTTATAAATTCTATAAGCTTAAAAATATTTAGGAAAGAGCTATTAAAGAAATTTCATCTGAATTATGGATCAGATATAAACAATATGCGAGCAAGCTTAGATTCTACATTAAAAATGCCAAAAGAATGTACTGGGACAAGATATGCAATAATATTTCTAATCCCAAGATGTTTTTTTTTAATATTCTGAAAAAAATTTTCACAGTTACTGACACGGATCAAAAACTTAATATTCTTCAGCTTAATAATAGTTTTATCACTCATCCTCAATTGCAAGCAGATTTGTTTGCAGATTATTTTGCATCTAAAAATGCCTATCATGAACCGCTTCCTTTGGATTTTCTCTACGACAAAAATAACCTTCTTAATAAACCATTCCATATTCTTGAATTGCATAGTGCAATAAAAAATTCAAAAAATACATCTCCTGGGGCGAATCATGTTACAGCAATTTTCTTTAAAAATCTTGATCAGGGTCAACGGGATGTAATTTTAAGATATTTCAAAAATTATTTGATAATGCAATCGTTCCAGATTCTTGGAAGCATGCCATCCTTCTCCCGATTCCGAAACCTTGTAAAGATAAAACTAAGATATCTTCCAACAGACCAATAGCTCTGACTTCTGTATTTTCAAAACTTTTTGAGAGAATTTTGGCTAATAGATTTCTTACTATTTAACTAAGAAAGAAAACTTCATCCCCAACATTATGGTTTCGTTCCTTTCAAAGATAGCAAGTGTGCTACTTATCTGGTACATAAAGCAATAATGAATGCAAAATTACAGAAATTTTTTCTAGGAATAAGTTTAGACATTAAAAGTGCATACGACTCTGTTTATGTGTGGATGGTCTTATTTATAAATGTTTACAAATTGGTATAACAGGAAATATAACAAATTTGATTCATAATTTTCTCACATCTCGATCCTTCCAAATAAAATGGAGGGGTTATTTTCTCCCAAAAAAACTTGTTCCGCAAGGCCCTAGCCCAAGGCAGTGTCCTATCTCTATTTTATATACTATCTACATGCATGATATTTTTGAAACCTTAGAATCGGAAGTTGAATGCCTGGTTTATGCTGACGACATTTTTATATTTTGCTCTCATAAATCCCTTGCTGTTATTTGCAAAAAACTACAAAATACTCTGGAAAGAATTTTCCAGTGGTGTAAATATTGGAAATTAAATTTAAGCCCAGAGAAATGTACAATAGCTGAATTATCAAATAAAAAGAAATTATACTCTTCCTAATATTTTGTTGGCTGGATTTCCCTACAATGGCAAACTTCTATTAAATATTTAGGAGTTTTTTTCTAAACGTTGTCAAAATTTATATATTAAAAATCAACTAAGCAGTAAAGCCTTGAAAAGGATCAATGCACTAAAAGGTATGGCATATAAACACTATGGGCCGAGATCAAGAGATCTCATTAATTTAGTCAATAACAGCATATGCAGTGTTTTTTATTATATCTGTCACATAATAAATAAATGGTCTGAAAATCAATTAAAACCCTTTAATGTTATCCAAACAAAAGCCCTCCGAATAGCATTAGGTCTCCCTCAGTGGACCCCAAATATTGTGCTACTAAAGTTGGCTGGTCAAGAGATTTTGTCAGATAAAATTAGAAGATTGGCAAACAAGTTCTTTATTACACAAATATCCAATAGTGATTTATCTCCTCTTTACTGCAACAGCCCAGAGTCAATGAATCTTAATGTTTTGGAAGAAGATAAAAATTATATCATTAGTGTGCTGCAAGATTTAAATATTGGTGGTGATCAAATTATTTCAATTCCCATATTAATTACCTTTTTCGACCTTCCATGTACAATTTATACCAATAGGTTTAAATTTCAAGATAAAAATCTACCGATTCCTGCCATAAGTGTTTTATTGGATGAAACGGTCGAACGGGAATTTCAGAAGTTTTTCATTATAGCTACTGATGCTTCAAAAAATGACCAAATTACATCGATAGCAGGTATATCAAAAAATCTTCATTTGCTTACAGGATCAACCATTATAACTCCATTTTTTCTGCAGAAACTTTGGCCATTTGTCAAGCTTTAGATGATCTGGTGGAATCTAATGTAAATTTACTTGTTTTATCGGATAGTCTTTCGGTTCTTTCTGCACTTCAAAAATTTCTCGATCAAATCCAATAAGGTAATTCATAGACTTGCTAACAAAATTTATATACTATCTAACTACGTTAACCAGTTAATTCTGCTTTGGACTCCGGGACACTCGAAAATTGTTTGGAATGAGCAGGCGGATAATCTCGCAAGATCGGTCACGGAGTCAATGTTTACATTGACTGGATTGCTTCAGACGACATTCATAAAAATATATATCGAAATAGAATTCAAAAATCAATGAAACATTTTACTCAAGCAAATATTTTGAAAAATTGGGAAATATTCCAACCATTGATATCATTTCAAAGTGGACAGAGAATCGAAGAGAAGAAATCTTAAGCACTCGAATCTTCAGTAAAATGATTATTACTCCAGGCCTTCTACATAGATTTAATTTACAGGATAATTCAATGTGTATTACATGTAAACGTATAAAAGATTTGGACCATATTATTATATTAAATTGTATTAGATATACTACGCATCGTAATAATCTCTGGTCTATTCTTCGTATTGATCCACATTCCACTATTACATTTAGAGATGTTTTGGAAAGAGCAATGAATAATAAATCAACTTTCAGAGTTTTTTAAGGGGAATGAAATTTTCAATATTTACTAATCTATTAGGCTTTTTCTTTTGTTTTTTTTTTTGAGGGATCATAGCCTGTGTTGCTGTATATCCCTTCATACATTCAATCAATCAATCAATTGGCTAAACTATTTGGTACCTAAAAAAGAGGGAAAGCAAAAAGACTTGAAAACTATTAAGGGGACCAGTTGGAAAACTTATTCTTTGGGCCTGTCACAGCAGTGAAGAATAATCCAACAGTTTGATTTCTTTAGAAACATTTTCATTAAATATAAGTCATTATTGAGTAAATTGTAAAAAGGTTCATTTATATAAATCATGGTATTTAAATATAGTGTGTCTTAGATATATTAAATAATTTTACTATATCCAATTATTTATAACTACTGTAATAGCTTGGTTAAATCGTTTTTTAAAGTTTGTATAAAAAGCATTAAAAATAATTCTTAAGAAAAAAAAACTTTGCCTAAAGGTACAGGAAAAAAGGATATAAAATTTTCCATGCTTAATTATGACATTCACTTCAAATATTAAAGGAGAAAAACTGCATAGTAAGATTCTTAAAATGTCAAATTATAAGTAGTCTAAATCTGTAAAGCATTAACGGTATTTAATAACATATGCACAATGATGTAATGAATTTTAAATGCATATATAGATTTAAAATTCACTGAACTTTCTGATTAAAATATCAGAATATTTCAAAAATAGATTCTTTGAGGTTGAAATAAATACATCTCTCTCTACAATAGCCCAAGTCCAAGCTGACACTCTTAAAGGGAGTGTTCTTGGTTTATATCTGTACAATATCTGCACCCAAGACTTCCCTCACCTCTTTACTGATAATTTATCTGTTTGTAGAGAATGCTGCAGTTCTAATGCAAAGTATTCAACATATGAGAGGGCTGGAAATGTACAATATTGTTTAAATTTCTTCGAGTCATAGTTGTAGAAATAGAAGATTGCTGTCAACACAGATTAAGCAAAAGTAATTTAAAAATTTCAATTTTAATAAACTGAACTATCTTGGAACTTTTTGAAGGAATCCAGGGGATTGACAGAGTTAAATATTTTGGACTCATTGTAAACTCAAAGCTTACCTTTAGATACAAGATAAACATCTGATCAAAGCCTTATGGGAAAATATATATCGTAAAATTTGGCGTATAACACGCACCTATATATATATATATATATATATATATATATATATATATATATTTCAAGCTTAATTTTTAGATGTATTTGCCGTATAACGCGCACCCCATTTTTTACAAAGAAATCTGAAGTATTAGTATACTTACTCTTATGATTTGAAGTCATTTATTAAAGATGTTATCCCCAATTTTTGACAAAGTAATTTTCTTCTATAGCTACAACTTTTTAAATTCATAAGGTAAGTCATTTCTTTTAAATAAACACTATTTCGATACATATAGAAGCAAATTTTCTTATGCCCATCTCTTTTGTTATTTTTAAAGCTATTGTTTTTGTACCTGGTGTATAACGCACACACTTAAGTTTTGATCATATTTTTTGTGTTAAAAGTGCGCATTATACGCCGGATTTTATGGTAGTTTATTTTATTAAAAAAGTTATATTTTTTACTTATAGGATATGATTCTCCTATCTGCTTCCAAAATAAAATCCTATTTTACTAGCAAATTTTGTAACCGACCTTCACTGGTGCAGCAATTACTATTTAGACTCTCAAAGCAGCTAGATACAGAAAGGAGATTCAAGCTCTTCAAAATAAAGTTCTTAGAATCATCATACCCCATGATATGTTAAAAATAAAAGTCATTCATGCAGATTTTATAATCGATTTAATAGAAAATTTTATACAATATATATACTTCTAGAAACTTATTCCCTGTTAGAATAACTAGTTGATATTCTAACAGGGATGCATCTAGCGCTATATAATGATATGGGCCCCCAAGCTAAAGGGGCTCCAACAAGTGTGTGTAAAAAAATTGTAAACTGTTGAGGAGCCCCAAAACAGGGCCCACAAAGAATTTTGATACAGGACCCACTCAGAATTAGCTGTGCCACTGTATTCTAACCTTACTATTCAAGCTCACACTCCACAATATAGAAATATATAAGAACTCTTATATGCATCAACAAAATGGTTCTTTTTGAAACCACCATGCAATTCGTAGACTTCGGATTGCCCTATTGATATGAGTTTGGTAAATTTAATGTCGTAGGGGTATTCAAAGCAAATTTATTCATTCCTTATTTTCCTTTTTCTTGTACTTAAGTATTAGAAATGTGTTACAGTTTCAATATCAACTACAAGGAAACTGATTCTCATGTGTTTTCCTGTTTCTTCTGCTCTCAGTATGACAATCTCAAAATTTGATCTGATGGTTTGTATTTATCACCCACTACCTCTTTGTCTCCCGTTAGTTGTTCACCAGCGTTTTTGGTTTTGAGTGTTCTTTCCTTTTCAAAGTCACAGTTTGCCATGTTTAGAATGGTTTCTTTAGAGCTTTTCCTCATGGCATAAAAGTTTTCTAAATATTTATTTTCTTTTCTTTTATTGTGGCAGTTAGTCCAGATGCTGAGTGGTAGCATTTCACGTTTCCACACCACAGGTTCCAGGTTCAAATCCAGAGCTAGGCTAGGTCAACTCAGCCTTTCACCCCTGCAGTGGGTCCATAAATGAGTACCAAGCTTGCTTGAGAACTTAACATTGGCGTTTTCACATCTGACCGGAACATCTGCTCATGCACCTCAGTACACAAGGTTACGAAAACTGAGTTGGCTCATTAGTCCTTGACCCTCATGGAGTGTTTTCCCACTGAGTTTAGTTTAGTATTGTGGCAGTGGTAGCCGAGTAGTTAGAGTCATTAACTGATGACCAACAAATCATGAGTTGGAATCCTGGTGCCATTGAAGACCTGCCATGTAGATGAGTGGATGCTTGTTAAATCTGTCATAGTTTAAAGCTCTCATGTTGGTACGGTGTGAAAGTTTAGAGAGTTAAGATGCTAGTCTGAGTGTCATCTTCATCATTTGAATTAGGTTCAAAATGATGTGGTTTGTCATCAGTAGTTCTTGTATTGCTTTAATAAAATATTTTAAAATTGTTATTGAAATGTTAATAAAATATCGAGTCCAATTTCTCACTTTATTGAATTCTTAATTCGTGTAACATAGAATTTTTACCAATATTTTTAAAAATTCATTTATAACATCTTTGAATCGTCTTTGAATTTGTTTTTTTTATTCATTTGAAATACCGATGCTTTATTTATTGCAAAATAAAATGACTTCTGAAGAGAATTAAATCTTTTAACCTGATATTGAATATATTAATATCTCGAAATGTTTTCTGAAAATGTTCTGAATGACACATCGGGATATTATGTGATACTATAGAATATTGCCATGTATCTGGATCACATAGAATTATATTTTGATGATTTGTTTTTATTATTATAAAACTTAATTAACTTATATTATTTATTTTATTTTAATGTAATTCTTATGATTATTTTCAATTACATTTCTTTAGAAATCTTATATTTTACGAAACAATGAGGAAGTAAATTGGTGTATTAACAGCAACAAGATGAATTGTGAGAATGAAGTTTTACTATTACCTGCTGATAACTGCAGTATATCTACACAAGTAGATAATTTCTTGCACATGAGTGAAGAAGTAATAGTCTTTGTTTCTGAAGACCCATTGGTGAGTTGAATATTACACTAGTATTTTAAAATTATATTATTATTCAATAGCAAGATATTAGGTATATTAATCAGAAGTAAATTGCATTTAAAAATAATCTATCTTAAGTCTATTTAAAAGACTAAAAAAAAAAAGAAATGTCTGGTGACATTTGAAATTATGTTTTATGACATAATATAATACTTTAAATATGTTATCAATTGTGAGTGAGATAAATTAAACATAATTTAATACTAAAAAGTAATGAGAGAGAGAGAACAATAAAAATAATCATTACTTTTAAGAAGAAATATGAATTATATAGAAGCTTATCATAAAACTAGAAACTTAAAATTTCATTCTTTTGTTTTTACATTAACTTTTAATTTTTTTTACATGAGCTTGCCATTTTTTTAAAATCAGATAATAAATTAAAAATTTTTTTTAAAACTGCATATATCAGGGGTGGGCAACTAGCAGCCCTACAAGATAGTCAGAAAATGCACTTTGAATCAAGATTTCTTTTCCATGTTTGGTCAAAGATTCGTCTTGTATTTTTCACGAGTAGGAAAACAAAATTCCTTTATTTCTTTATTAGTGTAACAGGATCTTCATAAGCTAGTAACAGCCTCTGGACAAGGGGGATCACTTTTGTCTAGTGGTTATATTACGTGACTACGAACCTGAGCATCACCGGTTCTGTTCTCCGGATATGCACCTCTTCATTGGTGACTCGGATATGATTTGAACACACGACCTTCTGGTGGGGCAAAGTAGCCCTTCTTATCTGTCATGGTGTCATCTACCCTCAAGAACAATCAAAGACTCGCTGAGGTTGTCAGACTCGTTTGAGGCAGCGGCCAAAGTCGTCAGACTGGCTTGACACAACACCACTAATTCACAGCAACAACTCGTAGGCTTGCCATGACAAAAATTGTTCACCTATCCACCAACACACTAGTGGGGGAGAACTGTAGTGGTATCTTCATAAACCAGTAAGTACCTCTGGATAAGAGTGATCACTTTTGTCTATACATCATGGTAACAAAATAACATAAAGTATTTTATCTTAGGGATCATCTGCAGAGTTTGGAGGATGAGGTCACAAGATCTTGTCCTGTATCCTCTGCTCCCACAATGTGGCTGCGAGCCATGACAAGTTGTCCATTCCTGGTATATAATTTAATCTTTAAAGATACACCTTTAATGTTGCAATGATATTTTATTAGATTTATCAAAAAGGTTATTGGAATGAAGATTTAAATATTAATTTTTTAAAAAAATATTAGTATATTTAAAATTTTTTATTAATTATAACATGAATATACTTATAAATAAACTAATATGTGTACATCTTTTTTTTTAAATAGTATCCTTTAAATTTTAATGAAAGCAAATATTTGAATGAAACAGGAATTCCTACTGTAAAAAAATCAAAACGTCCAGCCAAAATGTTAAAAGTAAATTACTTTTTTACTCGTACCATTTTGTTTCATTCTTTGATTTTTGGAATTCTGAATTTTTAAGATTTTCTCTCATATATCTAAACATTGCAGGAAATGGACAGAACAGTTGGAATTAAATTGTTTAAGCCAGATGGTCTTAGACTTGGATATTTTTATCCAATATTGTGGTCATTATCTGTATTTGCAGTGGTTCTTATCTCTCATTGGTCTGAATTTCATAATTATAAGCGGTAAGTTAATATTCATTTTTTTCCACTGAATCCAAATGGCTTTTCTATTTAATGTAGTTTTCAAATAGATTTTAAAAGTACATTTATAATTATAATTTTATAAAAGATTTTAAATTCCTTTGAATATTTTGAATGTGTTAGCTTTCATGTTGTATAAGAAAAATGCTGTTATATATGTTGCCGGCAAAGTATGAAATCCAGCATTCTATAAAATGCTTAAAACTAGCCGGCAATGTATGAAATGATTCATATTTCCTACATTGCCTAGGCATTCTATAGGATGTCTAATGAGAAACCGACAAAGCAGTGCTAGTTTATCCATTAGGCGCTTGGGGCGGGGGCCCAGGTAAGCTGGACTTGACCAGATATTTTGATTATAAATTTCAATCTTTCAGCGCCGGGCCCAAAATGAGCTTAAACTGCCACTGCGACAAAGAATGAAATACATCTCCAGTTTGTTTCGAATATTGCATGGCAGGACACAAGATTTTTAAAGTGTGCCTCAGGCTTAGCATTTGTCTGTTGCACATTGCTGTTTGTTCAGAAGTGTCAAAATACTCAATTTAACTTAACCAATTTTTCATTAAACAAGTTTTTTTTCTGTGCTGCTTGATAATGGAGGAGCCCCCCAAGCTGTAGTGTTGGAGAAGTCACATGATCTATAGCAACCTTTGGCACACGTGCCACATGTGGCATGCGATTTAATTATCAGTG
Organism: Trichonephila clavipes; assembly: GCA_019973935.1. Lineage (NCBI taxonomy): Eukaryota > Metazoa > Arthropoda > Arachnida > Araneae > Nephilidae > Trichonephila > Trichonephila clavipes. The sequence continues at coordinate 189,284 of BMAU01017890.1, forward strand.
GCACTTTGCACTACTCAACACAAATTTTGTCCATTTTTGAATTGTTTCAAAATGCCCTACTGTGTGGTATGCTTCATCATATTGGTAGATTGGTTTGACACACCAGAGCTAAAAGGTCATCGACCCCTTGTCTATCGACATGAAACATCTATTTTTTGGTGACTAGCTGCCCAAAATTCAAGTTAATGCTGCAAAAAAAAAAATTTTAACTGAAATTACAAACAAGAAGTCAATAACTGATGTATGAAGTGACTACTAAGAAGGAATCCAAGGACTATTGGTTGCTGAATAACTATGATGTGATGTTTGTGGAAGACAAAAGCAAACTCATTTAACTTGTTAAAGAAGGCATCAGTATCATACAATAGGGGTCCTCTACCCCTGGTCTGTGGATCAAATAGTATTGGGCTACTCACGGAGCATTAAATTTCTATTTTATTTACTGGTGTGTATTTCTCTCATGTTTGTACACTTTTCATGGAAATCACTTTATATTTCATGTAAAATCACTTTATATTTATTTTTTGGTGCAACTGAATTTTATTCTGAAGGCATGTTTAAATACAAAATTAAATTAAATCAAAACAATTTAAAATATAAATAATCATCTTCTCATCCTCAGTGGGCCTTGGTAAAGTTATCAAACGTTGACCTGTCCAGAAGATAAAAAGTTTGGAAGCACTGCTATACAATATTACCTCACGGATTCTGAGGACTGATAGAATTCTGAAAGAACTTTTAACAAAATACAAAACTGTTACACGTTATGGTATTGAACTGTACATCCACCTTTGTAAACCTTGCCAGAAAAAACGGAAAATTTTTCGAAAAAAGGTGTTGTGAAACCTGTGATTTTTTTCTAAATGCTAATATATTGGTATTTGTAATGAGTGGGAAATAGGGTAGTTTCTATCGACTTTGAACTTTTGAAGGAATTTTAAAACAAGTATATGTGAAATCACAATTTACTTTGTGCTCTAAGAACTTGCTTAGAATTTTAAAGATATTCCTGACCATGAAATTCATCTCCTGTCAGTTGCAATTGCTCAGTACAATGGAAGCAGCCAAGGATTTGTCAAATGTATGTGTAAAATGAAGTATCAACATAAGAATTTCCGTTATGTGAAAAATGTAATGTAATGAAATGTAATTCAAATTGTCATTAATGCCTACCGTGTTGCAACAAGTAGGTTAGTTTTAATTTCTTGTTTTTTGTATGTAATTTTTGTTTTCCTTAGTAAGAAAGACATCAATTTTGTTTGGTGCAACTATCATTTTCCTTTACGTATTTTGAATAATTTTTTTAATGGCTCTCTCGTTAATTTGTCAGAGTAATATTTGTATTTTTAGGAATATATGTCACTGATATAATAGCCTCATCATCACCTGTTTTCATACTTTTCCTATAGCTTTGTTCATTTTGTAGAATGCCTAGGCATTTTATACAATTCTATACAATTGCTTAAAAACGTCTAGCATTCTATTCAATGCCTGCATTTCATACTTTTCCGGTAACATATACATAATGTTATTTTAAGTAATTATTATCTTAAGAATATTTTAATTATTTTATAAAAAATATTTTAATCAACTTTTTTTGTAAGAGGTAGAGAAGAAAGGACATTTTTTTCAGTATCCTATCAGCTAGATAACTTTCATTTAACTCGTGAAATATTTATAAACTTTTCTTGAAAAATAGTTTTCTTGTCATATTTTATGTAACATTTTAGTATACTTTGAAGAATTTTTTCTTTTATTGATTTAATTAATTACTTAAATAATATATATAAAAATAATTTTTAAAAATAAATTTTCCATAGATTGAAACAAGAATTGCATCTAGAACCTTTTGATATTTTCAAAGACAAAGAATTTATAATTCTTATTCTTCGTACTGCAGTTTTTACCTTAATACTAGTCATTGAAAAACTTTCTGAAAGTTACCCTTTCATTACTTATTTGGTTAAGTATTCTGTTCCTTCATTAGTATGTATTACATTACAATGTACTAAAGAGTAGAGTCATTAGAAATGTAATAATTTTGAAAATGGTGATAATTAGCTATATTCTTTTAATAATTAGGGTACTATAAATTTATTTTTAAAGACAGTTCACACACGCACGCATGCACACACACACACACACGCACACACACACGCGCACACACATTCCTATATATATGTTTTAAAACATATTCTGTTGCTAAAACTAAAGATACTAAGTGTTATACCATCAAACAATTTCATCAAATCAAAAGATGTCAAATGCCATAAAATTCAAAAAATAATTAAAAGCTGTTCTTCAAACACATAATTCTTGCTTGCTCAAAAATTTTACAATTTGTAGTATTTATTTTTTTTAATTTTGTGAAAAAATATTTGAAATTTGGGATATATTTTCTACAGAAGAGAATGCAGTGTAGCATTTAAAAAGGAAAAAAAAAAAAAAAAACATGTGTCTGGTGTACAAGTACTAGAAAGACAAGGGACAAAATGGCAAAACAAGAAATATTGTAGAACTACCCAACAGTGTTTACATTCCTACTTATATAAAAATTTATGTGACATTGTCTGTATAAAGAAGCTCCTTTGTTGTGATTTTGAATGCAATTACAGTACTTTGACTACCCAAACTATGTAATTGTTGTATCTTTCATTTATTTTAAGTGTATGTATTTTTTAAAATGCAATATATAATTCTTCTAAATCTTCACCAATTTATTTGTTGGTTAGTTAGTACAAAAGTATCATTGTCAAAATTTGTTTTACCCATATGGAAACGATGACTGCATTTGGTAAAATTGATTGTTGGTATAATACGTAAATACTAAACTAAATTCTTGAGTTACAATAAAGATAATTTTATGATGTCTAGATATGAGTTTTAAAAAAAAAAGAGTAACTTGCATTTAATAAAAATTACCTGTTATATTTTATTCACATAGTGCATTCTAATGAGCGCTTTTTCAATTGATGTATGCCATTCCATAACGTTGAATTCAGTTTTCTCCAAATAAATTGTAAAAATTTTTCACAACATTTTTAAAAACTGCCTTTTTTAGAATTGAAGTGTGTTGTCCCACAATAAAAACCTAATTCAAAAGCATTTGTTTTCTGAACATAAATGGCGTATTTGGATATCTTACTTGTGGCTATAATTTTTCTATAATTTATTATTTAACTAAGTTCCAATTTATAGCTATGTATTGCAAACTAATTTATGTGTAACTTATAAATCTTTCTTTGCTTTTTGAAACATTAAAAAATTAGGAATAAGTACTAAGATTATTGTTTTGTAAATGCTTTAAATGACTTTTTTTTTTATAATGTGAATTTTAAATATACTTACTTTGTGTGTATTAAATATACTTACATTTTTTAGAAACAAATTAGTTCTTATTGTTCTTGTTATCTTTTACTTATAGTGAAAGATAAAGTAAATTAATTTAAATTAAATGTCTTTTAATTTTATCATAAAAATATTATTAAATTTATTTTTAAATTTACTTTTAGCCTCAAAAACATTCAAATACTATTTGCTTAATACAAATGCATAGTTTGATTGAGATTAGAGTTTTATGTATAATTAGATTGAGGGGAAAAATGTGGTTATACATTTAAAGAAGTAAAAAAAAAAACATTATCTTTAAGTTTTATCAGGATAGTTAAATTGTCACTATTCTGATTCACACTCAGTTTTGAACTTTTAACATTAAAATCATAAAGGGTGTTTTTTAGAGGTATAGAACTTTAAAGTGCAATAAAACAACGATGTATTATTCGATTGATATGAATTTTTTCTTATTCGAAAGATAATCTTGGGGCATTACATTTTAAATATGATTTCTGGCATATGACTGCCACAGCTGGCTCGGATGTAGTCCAATCTGGACGTCCAATTTTCGATGACTTTTTCCAACATTTGTGGCCGTATATCGGCAATAACACGGCGAATGTTGTCTTCCAAATGGTCAAGCGTTTGTGGCTTATCCGCATAGACCAATGACTTTACATAGCCCCACAGAAAATAGTCTAGCGGTGTTAAATCACAAGATCTTGGAGGCCAATTCACAGGTCCAAAACGTGAAATTAGGCTATCACCAAACGTGTCTTTCAATAAATCGATTGTGGCACGATCTGTGTGACATGTTGCGCCGTCTTGTTGGAACCACAGCTCCTGGACATCATGATTGTTCAATTCAGGAATGAAAAAGTTAGTAATCATGGCTCTATACCGATCACCATTGACTGTAACGTTGTGGCCTTCATCGTTTTTGAAGAAGTACGGACCAATAATTCCACCAGCCCATAAAGCGCACCAAACAGTCAGTTTTTCTGGATGTAACGGTGTTTCGACATACACTTGTGGATTAGCTTCACTCCAAATGCGGCGGTTTTGTTTGTTGACGTAGCCATTCAACCAGAAGTGCGCTTCATCGCTAAACAAAATTCACTTATGAAAATCGGGAACAACGGCAATCTCGTTTTGGGCCCATTCGACGAATCTACGCCTTGCTTGATGATCGTTTTGATGAATTGCCAAACCAAACTGAGAATAAATCCCTTGACAGCTGTTAAATCGGTCGCCATTTTGGAAAGTAATGCCAACTTAAACTTCTATACCTGGAAAAAAAAAACACTCTTTATATTACAAAACCTTTTCAATACATATGTAAAAAAGAAAATATATTTTTTTTTTTTGCATAATTGTATATTTTTATTTGAAATTTCTTATCCTTAACAATTGTAATGATATTAAAAAAAGCATTAAATTTTTGTTGATCAATTTTTTTTTGCCTTGTGTTGGAAATAAGGAAAATTCAAGTGGATTAAAAGAAATAATTAAACCAGATGACACAATATTTTGAAATTTGTTAAATAGTTAAAAATTTTTTAACACTATATGATTGAAAAGGCTTGATACACTGTAAGTATTTGTTTACTGAAAAAGAAACAATTATTTTTCAATAATTTACTACAAAAAAACTTACCTTTATAAATTAGTGACTAATTTAGGTTACTTAACTCATATTAGTAACTTAGTAAGTTACTAATAAAACTTATGTTAAAATTAGTAACTTTTGAATTTTCAATTGACTAAAATATTGGATATGTTTTGTGAGTTACCTAATTTGGTACAAAATATATTAGTAATTATTTTTATTTTATGAATACTTTAAATTCGTTTTTAGCTATGACTTTGGATGTCTTGTTGGAATATAATGTTCAACTCAATGTGTGTGTGCCACTTTTTCTGTGCCTAGACTTTCTGACTGGAAATTTGAAACATTTTTTTCAAGTATTTTTTCAATTTGATTCTATTTAAGAATTTGAAGTTTTTTCCAATTAAATTTTTTTCTTCAAAGCACCACAGTAGCTCATTAATAATAGTTGCAAACAAATATTTAAGTGAAATAATGGATTTGAATTATTCTGGTTCCATTAATGGCTATTGTGTTGGATAATGAAGGCTGTGCAGAGATTGATTTGAAATGGACCTAAAATCTTGCATGAGCTATGGGTAAAAGTTAAGAAAAGGAGGTATAAGATCAAATGTTATTTTAACATCTGTGTGTGACAATGATTCAAAATTACAAAGGTAGTTTCAAATTATGGTTATAAATTAAATTTCAAAAAATTTAATTTATGCTATCAAATATTACCTTCACATACTTCTAAAGATACACGGTATCTACTCGAATCTGAGTGGCCATCAATTCTAAGTTGCACCCCTAATTCACCCCTGTTTTTGTGAAAAAATTGTTGTTATTGATTATAAGCCCCCCCCAATTTTCTACATGTTTTTGAGAAAAAATAAAAAATTGTATAAAATGTTCATTGATATACAATAGTTAAGAAATTTAAAAATAAATGTTATGTTGTTACTGGGATGAATTCGTAAACTGGGTTTTGACAGAATAATCTGTTTATTTTTAAAACAAGAATAAATAAAATGGAGAATAATAATTAATGAATGAAGTGAAACATTTAAACACATCCTTGCCTAAGTGGCTCTCATCATTTTTAAGAGTTGTTACTGCTATGCCATTGTGCATCTGTCTCTCTTGCATTCTATATCTTTTGTCTTGCCTCTTCTGCCGGAGTCATTGCCCTTTGCTTCCCTTTGAAGCCACCTGGGAGGGGGATGCTAGGGGGCTTGCAGTAGCGCATAGCGCCGCCTACTTTGCATAAATAATGATAAATAATATGTTAAGAATTAATTTATTTTACCAATGTTAAAAACTTCCAAATACAAACATGAACCTATAATTACCTTAATTGTCAGTATCATGTTTTGAAAATTATTCATCAATCCTATCGTCACAGTTGACTTCAGAAGTGGTGCTGGCATTGTCATTTTCCCACACTGTGTCATTCTCCGTGCCATCCAGTGCATTTTTTTTCAAGGAATGAAAATAATTATTAAAGACTGTGGAACATTTATAAGCAAAAATTATGTTACTATTTCTATGCCATGGGCGTATATTTGCTTCATCCATGTTAAATTTTCAGTGGCTGCTGCTCTGTTTCTGATTTGTTCTGCATGTAAAATAGACTCCCTTTTCATACTCGCATCATAGTGAACTCATATTGATGCTATTACTGATATCTTTGATGTTTAGGTGATTAGAAGAAAGTGTATACAAAAGAATTTCCTAAATACGAGCCGAAAATTATGTTTAATTTTGACTAGATACTGGAAATAAACTACAAAATTGGATAAATCATCGATGCAAGTGGACAGAATGGATGGGGTGAAAACTCTATTTCCCCCATCGAACAAATGTTTTGCCTTTGGTTCTGAGCCGCATCCAATTTTCAGTAGCATTAACACACACACACAAAAAATAGTGTGGCTTAAATTGGAGGAAATATGGGGCTAAAATAACTGTGACAATAATAATTCTTTTTAACTAAAACCTTAAATGAGAATTTTTCAACAAATTATTCTTCAGAAGCAGTATAAAAAAATAACTGTATTAAACTTGTGCAAATAATTGGAGTAAATCAGATTCATTTATAAAGAAATTATTACTGAACTTTTGTCTAAATTTCTAATTGCAAGCAATGACTAATGTATTGCTAAAAATTTTGTAAAAAGTAATATTAAGATGGTTTTCTTTAGAATAACAACTGTATGTTTAAGATATAAATATTGTAGTATATTTAATTTTTTCCCTTTATATCTATGTATTCCAAGGAAACTGCAATAATGTATAATTTTTAATATAATCTCAGAAATTTTCTTTTCTTTAATACATATTTGTATGTATTAGAGTATGTATGTATTTGTATGTATGTTAAACTGGTAATAAATTAAAAAAACCCTCCTTTTTTTAAAATAGTTGATTACAAAATTTAGTTTATGAACCTCCTAATTGAAATGTTCTTCCTAATTTGAAATGTCTTAACAACATTTTTAAGCCTTTTAGCACAATGAAAAAAAATAATAAAAAATAAATAAAAGATAATGGAAAATCACAGTAACATTTATTTTAAAGGATACATTTTATATTTTTGGGTAATATATCCTAGACAAATGTACTTGTCAGAGGTTATGTCAAGAAAAGGCGAAGGAGTACATTTTGAAGAAAAAGTTTGTGAATCCAAGGTCTGATTTTATAGGTATTCCAAACTTTTTTACTACTACTACCTTGTGAAACAAAGAATTCTTAATTCTCTCATTACAACTAAAGTAATTTTAACCATTTGATATTTTTTATACTAATGGGTACTAGAAGTACATAGTGCGTTTGCTGTTAAATTATTAAAAATTAGGCTAATACATGCTTCATTATAAAAACGAAAAAACTTTTTGTTATTTTATCAACTTTAATGAAATATAGCACACATGCAAATGATGTAAAATGTATGTTTGAATTGTATAATACACTGTTTTATCAAAATCCATTCAATGTTGTAAAAAGGTTTAAATATTAAGGTCAGGAAAAGGTAGTAAGATTAAAAGTGTTTTTACCCTTCACTTCACTTCATTTGAAAAATTTTTTTCTCTCACATTGAGCAGACAAGTAATGATTGGTTCATAAAGAGGCTGAATAAAGCTACATTTCGAAATTCCATCTTGTACTGTTGATATCGTTTCTTGGATTCAAATATGACTGAATAATATAGTGTATCACTATATTTCTTCCAGTTGCGTGTTAATCCACCACCACTCTCTTGAAAGTTTTTAACTGTTGAGTAGTACTGCCTACTTAGGGAACCTATGAAGGGCTGCGGTAGTCCAGTGGTTAAGGTATCCAACCATGGCAGGCTTGTCGCGAGTTCGATCCCTAAAGTACCACTAAAAAGGGCAGTGTAGGGCAGCGATGCACCCTTAAATCTGTCAGCTGAAACGTCCTCCCGTTGGTGTGTGTGGTAGTTAGGAGAGGTGGTGCCAGCTCAGGTGTTCCACCACTTTGACCATGGTTCAAAAAAACGTGGTGGCCAAAACTAGCTTAGTTAATATTAACTCAACTCAACTCAATAGGGAACCTATGATCTAGAGCAGTGGTCTTAAAACTTCTTTGACTAATGGAACTCTTAGAATTATAAAGTGTTCTGAAGGAACCCCACTCTTTTACTCTCTCTCGTTTTGAAAAATATATCACATAAAATAATATTTCAAATATGTCAACATATTATAGGTACTTTTTATATAAAGACAAATAAAGAAAAATGTTGTATATATTAAATTTTTTTTATAAAATGTTAATTTTTTTGTTTACTCATTCGTGATATGCTCCAAGTGTCAACTACATATGCATTATGATTAGTAACTGGGATATGTGCTTGTGTGTGTGTGTGTGCATTTTTTTACACAAACTATCAAAGTCTAGGTCTGCACACCTTTATCTATAGTCACATTTCATATTATGCGTTTAATGAATTCTTATACTTTGTTTTTGCTACCACAAAACATTTTTTAATTCTTACTGTTAGTTCATACTAGTAGTAGTAGTAGTATATATATATATGACGCATTTGTTGTCTGTTTGTCTGTTCCCTCATAACTCAAGATCAAGACAACCAAATAACGAGAAATTTAGTACACGTCTACAAAATTACACCAGGAAGGTTCTTAAATAGGTTTGGCGTTCCTAATTCTTTCCTAATTTTTAAAATTTAATTTTTAAGTGATTTTCCTGTGTTATGACGTCATATCATGTCACGTTTCTCAGTAAGTGGACAATTTATACTTAACATGATGTTTTTCAAGATTATTACATATTTTTACTGCAGCTATGTTAATCGGTTGGAATATTTATTCAATTTTTCTATTCTTTGATATTTAATAAGGTTTATTTTTCGAATAAATCATTTTTAAGGATTCAACTAAAATTTTGTTTTGTTGTTTTGGCAACATTTAGGTATTATGGCGGGATGTTTATGTGTGTGATTTTGCTTAAAAATTAGAACTTACAATTTCAGTATTTTTCGGAAAATTTATTTATTTCTTTAGAATGCGAAGGTTATAATTTCGACAAACTAAAACTTCTTATTGATAATGGTATTTCAGTTCTTATTACTATGATTAACATAAGTATTGTATTTCCATTTTTGTTATCTGTTTTAGATAGTATGAAATTAATAATATTTACAATTTTGTGTGTCTTTATATTTTAACCTTTAAGGGTTATACTATTGGCTTCATTGTATAAAATTGCCTTGCAGAAAATCAAACTTGGGTAATTATACTGCCCAAGAGAAAGCAGTGTTGGTAGTAATTACATATCAAACTGGAATAGGCATTAGAGAATGAGCAAAACAGACAAATGGCTTAAATACCTGTTGAGGAAGCAGGTAGTCGTAAGATAAATTATTTTTGGTACTTATGTACTATCCTAACAATCGCCAACGTTCAAAATAACTAGCCAAGTTGGAGCCCCGATTTCGCATGTCATATATATGCTGAATTGTGAGTCATGTGCCGTTTCATATAATGTCGCCAATAGGTTTCTTCGGTTATATGTAAGTACCATATTTTTCAAATTATGCTTTTGCATTAATAGAGTTAGTTCAGTTCTTTTTAAGTCAGTTAATATTAGTATTGTACTTAATTATTCAATTTATTTTATGCTCGCGATATGTATTCTTTGCTTAATTTTTTTTATTTAGTATTTACGCATTGCACAATCGCCACTGTTCTAGACAACTCGCCACTTTCGCAATCCCAACTTTGTATGCGTTGAATTGGCAATCATGTGCTTCATTTTGTATAATGTCACCAATAGGGTTGCGATAATACATAAGTACCTTTAATTCTGTACATTACTATAACATTAGACGGGCATAACATACCAATTTGGCGTGATTTCAAAACCATGCCAAAAATGAGTATGTTGAGGAAGCAGGTAGTCGTAAGATAAATTATTTTTTGTTACTTATTGTACTATCCTAACAATCTCCAACATTCAAAATAACTTACCAAGTTGGCAACCCCGATTTCGCATGTCATATATTTGCTGAATTGTGAGTGATGTGCTTCGTTTTCAGATAATGTCGCCAATAGGTTGCGGTTTATATGTAAAGTACCATATTTTTTCAAATTATGCTTTTGCATTGATAGAGTTAGTTCAGTTCTTTTTATGTCATTTAATGTTAGTATTGTACTTAATTTTTCAATTTATTTTGCGCTCGGGATATATATACTTCGGATAATTTTTTATTTATTACTTACGTATTATTGCACAGTCGCCAACGTTCAAGACAACTCGCCACTTTGGCAATCCCAACTTTGTATGCATTAAATTGGCAAACATGTGCTTCATTTTTGTATAATGTCACCAATAGGTTGCGATAATGCATAAGTACCTTTAATTCTGTACATTACTATAACATAAGACTGGCCACAACACCAATTTGGTGTGATTTTAAAATCATGCCAAAAATAAGTAGCCTACCAATATGAAATTATTATGAGTATTATCTTAACCTGTTTTATCTTTCCCTCCTCTAATCCTTAATTAATTCAATATATAATTTTCGTTTTTTTATATTTTAGTACTTACATTTTTTTTTTTGGCGATTATGTACTGCAAATATTTTTTACACATTGCGATGTCTTTGGCAACATTAATCAGTGGTATTTTCCTTAAATATGTTTTTATCTTTTTTGACAACTTTTAAAATTTTATTTGATGGTAGTTTGAAAGGCAAATAGCAAAGTAAATATTTTACAGTATATATATTATGTTTGTACGAAAAAATGTTTATACTGATTTAATCAAAATATTGAGTTTTCTTTTATTTTTTTGATATCTTTTTTAGATTTAATTTTATGTTATAACTAGCTATACCTAGCTAAATGTTGCTGTGGCTCAGTCAGCTTTAAAAGACTGGTACACCATAAAATATGCCATGAAGCTTACAAAAGTAATACACAAGAATTCAAACAAATCTATATCTATATTTATATATACATATGACGCATTTGTTTGTCTGTCTGTTTCCTTATAACTCAAGATCCAGACAACCAAATAACGTGAAATTTGGTACACATTCACAAAATTACATGGGGAAGGTTCTTAAACAGGTTTCGTTCCATGCCAACCTCATTCTGGCCTCCTCCAGCCAAAAAGAGTGCTTCATCTGCATGTTCTGAGCCATGGGTTCATTTTTGAGAAAACTTTACTAAACAAAAAAGCGGGTAAGTAATTTGCAATACTTCTTTGTTATATTTACTTTACTGCAAGCAAATACTGCAACAAATATCACATTCCATTCCATTCCTTCATTCATAGGAATGCATTGTCAGTTTTGGCTACAGTCATGCATCTGAAAAAAGGGGAGAGTATAGACGCAGACACCATGCTTTTCTCATGGGCAGTTGTATGTCGCCTGCTCTAGAGTGGGCAGACAAAATATTATTTTTGTACACACTCCAAATGGAACTGCCAAAAATGTTGTCTATCACATTGCTTTAAGATAAATGTGCCTTTTTTATTGCATGCAAATAAACAGTTTTGTAAGCTTCTACAGAAAACCTTTTTTTTAAACCGGCAAAGCCGGTACTTGCAGCTAGTATATATATATATGATATAAAAGTAATTTTAGAAAACCGCAGTATTTATAATCTTAATATTAATTTTAACAAATTTAAAACTCTCATAGATTTTGTCTTAAAAGAAAATTACATTAATTTTAATAGTTCATTATATAAACAAAATAAAAGCCTGCCACAAGGAGGCCCTGCAAGCAATAGTTTGGCTAATTTATATTTACACTTTTATGAATATAATTATATATATATATTTTTTTTATTAATAATGAATATTTTATTTTTAGATATATTGATGATTTAATTATTTTTCGTAAAAAGGATGATTTATATCCCAATATTAATTTTTATCCGGCTTACTTAAACTTAATTAAAATTAATAATAATCCAATTAAAACTAATTACTTAGATGTAACATTGTATATTAAGGATTTGAAATTACATAGTAATATTTATGATAAAAGAAATGCCTTTAATTTTAACATTCTTAAAATGCCTTACTGAATTCAAATTTATCAATATCTATATATAGAAATATTATTTTTAACTATTTATCGTAATAATGTTTTAGTTAGTGATAAAGCTAACATTTATTTAAATATTATTAACTTTATTAAACAATGTATTGAACATGGATATCCTGCTAACTTTCTTTACAATTATATTTCTAATAGTTCTCAATGATATGCAATTTGTATTAATAACTTATTGACATTATGCTTTTTTTACTGATATTTTTAATTAATTATACAATTATTAAGTAGATGGCGCCACATGTTTAATAAATTAATATTATTTAAATATTTCTTGGATTCATTTATATTTTCCACTAATATTTATATCAATAAATATTTATGATTTTTTAGAAGTACATATATATAAACTTTATATTATTCTATCTTAATTTAACTTTATGCGGAACTGTTTTCCTTCTCTTGTATTTGGCAGGAAACATAACCAGTTGTTACACTCCCAAAGTAAGTCTTACTATCTACGTTTTGCATTGAATTTAAATCTATACTGTGAATACTAGTAGGCTATAATTTTATAATTATATTTTATTAGTTTAGTGATTTTATTTATAATATTTAAATTCCTCCTAATGTTATTCTTTTCCTTTCCTCTTGGTACGTAGTATGACAAACTGCAGGTGAAGGTTGTGGCTAGCCCTAAAACTTGTTTAAACCTGCAATCCTGGTTCCTAAGGCCAGGAGCTTGTTATTGTACTACTGTGCCTATTTTTCCTATTTAGTATAGTTATCTTAGGTTCTATAACTATCTGTGTATTTATATATTTTGGATTATATATATATATATATCTTGTTCAAGTTTTCAATTGTTAATAAAATACTTTCTATTCATCTGTTCAAGTTCAAGTACATTTTTTAAAACTTATAGTGGATGACACTTGATGTTAATATAGTTTTTTCAAATATTAATCCATTAATTAAATTAAAAGATTAATAAAAAACAAACAAAAATAATAGTCCAAAACCATATACGAAAAGGTAAATTGCTTGTTGTGTCCCTGTAGCCCAATGGTTAGCGGAATTGGACTTCTAATCCAAAGGTCGTGGGTTCAAATCTCACCTGGGATGTCCTAATTTCTGAGAATGTGATTTATTTTACAATAATATTTTATTGGAATAATTAAATTTAATTAATGAGTAAATAGTAACAAACAAAAATAATAGTCCCAACACCATATGTAGAAAAGGAAAATGGAAAAAGTTGCTTTCCATTTTGCCATTTAATATTGTGGTTCTGTCATATGTATATTTATATTATAATTGAAATTATTTAATAAAAAGTAACTAAAATAAAATTTGTCTTTGTTGACCTAAGTAGGAATTGATTAATTTTTTTTATATTACTTGTTTCTAGAATAAAGATGCAAAACCTTTTTAACATTAAATCCCTTGAAGTGGCACGTTTATGCCAAGGACTGAACCCACAACCTTCGGTTCCGTAAGTATGTAACATGCTGCTGGACCAAAATGATCACATCAGTCTGGAGGTTGTTACTGGCTTATGTAGATGATACCACTACACACTACCCCACCTGTGAATCGGTGGATAGACGAATGAACGATGTAGTTGTTATGAAGAGCATGTTGTGTGAGAAATTGTTACTGTAATTGTAGGAGTTGCATCATGTTAGTTGGATTAATTTAATGCATCAAGTGAGTCTGACAAGTTTATTTTGCTGGGCCAAATGAGCCTGGGGAGTTTGATTTTTTGCTGTGAGTCTGACAAGTTTATTTTGCTGGGCCAAATGAGCCTGGGGAGTTTGATTTTGCTGTGCTGAGTCTGGCCAGTTTTTGGTTGCTCTTTTTGCAGGTAGATGGCGCGACGACTGATTAGAAGGTTTCCTTTTCTGAATTCAGCCAGGGTTACAAATAAAATGGCATGCATATGGGGAGGACAAAACCTACAACCTTTGGTTCCGTAAGCATGTAACATACTGCTGGATCAAAATGAGCACATCAGTCTGGAGGTTGTTACTGGCTTATATAGATGATACCTCTACAGCCTTATTTTAATTTGGCAACAATAAAGAAGACGCAAAAGCATTCAAGATTCGTCTTCTAAACTGAACTAATATTTATGTGTCATAGTGTTTATTTACATTCACTTTTCTGAAGTAGTTAAAACCCTACTATATACCCCTATTATATACCCTATTATAAAACCCCATAAATACACCATTTTATCTTTCACAGAATGGAAGAAAAAGATCAAACATATCTCTCTCTCATTACATTTTCTATTTTCTTCATTAAATTATCTTTTCATGTAATTTGACATGATAGATAGAAAAATATTAAATATTTTAAGAAAGTATATAATTGCCAGAAATACACCACTATGTTTAAATAAGATCACTGAATAAGTATAACAACTCTGTATGTAACTCACAAAACAAGTATAACTTTGTAATGAAAAATTAAATAAATTTTTATGTAGTTTTTAGGATTGTATTTTAATTCCATAGCCAATTCTGTATAAGGAATGTAATGCATGCTTTTAGAATACATAAATATTTTTTAAATAACTTAATTACCAAGTTTCAATTTTTAAAATAATTTTTAATATGGATATAAATTCTCAAAGTAGGAAACTTTTCTATTTTGATAATTAATGAAATTTTTGATTCTGTCTTATTAAACTAATGCATACAGGTTTCTGAAATAAGTTTGAATTTATGTATATGTTTTTTTTTAATGCAATGCTACCAGATTATAGTAACCCCTTAACTAGTTTGCCCATACAATGTACAGGTTACTCAAAGTTGGTCGCAACTGGCTTGCTCATGTATGTTGTACAGCCACTAATATTTTCTCCTTTCCTTTTTTGGTTTGCTATATTTTTAATTTTTGTGAAGAGATTTTTTTAGTATTAGTATTTTTATTAGATGGTATAATTTATCAGTGGTATTGAAATGCTTTTCAACCAAGTTTCTCTTTGTGGCAAAAATGAATATTTTTCTTAGAAGGTGGGAGTTTAGTTTCTTGAAATATTTCTTCTGTTGTGTGCATCACTTGTGTATTCAAATCGGTAAATTTTTTTTTAAAAAAAATAAACAATGAAAATTATTTTTTGTTAGTAGACGAATTGAATTCAGATATTGATTCAGTAGTGTCTTTTAATTATCTGAATTAAGAGATGAATAAAGTTGTGACATGAACCTTTTTTAAAGTCTTGAAATTATTAAAATGGAGAAAGATTTTTTAAATACATTTTTGATATTGATATATGGTAAGAAAGGAGAAAAAACTTAACAACTATACAATTTAGACTTCATCTCATTGACTGCATCATAGAAAAATATCATTCAGGAATAAATTTCAGCTTTGGGCTGCTAAGATCTTAGCCTAATCCTTCAAGACTGACAGATATATTCTGCAATTGTTTGTCCCACTGATTACAAACTGAGATCACCAAATCAATATGTAGTTGTTGAAAAAAAAAATGAAAATGGAAAGAGAAACTGATAAAAGAGGAAATATTTCGGTTCTTAGTGCAATATAGGACTTTGTACTACCCCATGTTTCTAGTTGACAAAAAAAAAGCTTTTCTTAACAGTTTGAAAAAGTGTAAACATTAAAATTTACAGTAAGCATGAAAGAATGTTTTAATAATTTATTTCAAGCACATTCTCTTCATTGCATGTGGGGCATACTTAAAAACAAATGTTTAAGGGTTTTTGTGTTCCCAAATCATAAAATAAAAAATGGTGTAAAAACTCCACAAAATTGAAAGTTGAAACAATTCCATTTTCTCATTCTATTAAGTGTATTGTTTACTATACACTACAAAAAAATGTGTTTTTTAAAGAAAAAGAACTTGGATAAAGAAATTGACTGATATTGTTAATATCAGTCAATCGAATAGTTTATATCGAAAATGTATTTAAAAAATCTTTCTCCATTTTAATAATTTCAAAACTTTTTAAAAAACGTTCATGTCACAACCTCATTCATCGGTTAATTCAGGTAATTAAAAGACACTACTGAATCAATATCTGAATTCAGTTCGTCTATTAACAAAGAATTTTCATTGTTTATTTTTTTTTAAAAAAAATTTACCGATTTGAACACACAAGTGATGCACACAGGGTTAAATATTGTTTGATATCTTTTCTTTAAGACAGTGAAATAAACATTTTTAATAAAAACTATTCTTTATTAGTTAAAGCAATCAATTTTCTTTGATTCTTTTTTAAAGTGATCAAAAAGTTACCCATCTATTTAGAAAATAATTTTCTGTATGTTAAGTGTTTTTATGTGTCATATATTGCAATTTTTATTTATTATGTTATTCCTTTGTTATTGTGGGGCATGTGTGTCTTGCATGCTTTTTTTTTTGTTCCATTTCCTTTACTGGTGTTTTTATTTTTATGTATTTAAGACAACAGTTAAATTGAAATGCTTGCATTATTTTCAATTAAAGGAAATGGGTATTTGCCTGACCTCTTATCCTTGAAGATATTGACTTTGAAAGTTTAGCATGCAAGATCTTTATGTTATAGCTTCTACAAGAATTTAGAAATCAATTTTACATGTGCTATTTTTTATTTAATCTTTCTGAGTGTGATTTTGTTGTAAACATTATTATTTTCTCTCTCTCTTTCTTCTCTTTTACTTTCTAAGTATTAAAAGCAGATTATTATTTGTTTGAATGGTTTCCTTTTGTCCTAATTTTTTTGTGTGCTGAAATGGCTGTTACTTTAATTACAGGAAAAGTTTATTTCATACACATTTTAAAAAAAATTATTGTTGAAGAAGAGCTAAAGAATCTCTGTTACTCATTTTTCAATCATAAATGTTGCATATATTTTTTACTTTATCTCCACAGTTGATGTTCTGTGTCATGGACGTATGTGAGGCATATTTTGAAATATTATGACACATGAATGAAAAACAGACAAAAAAAATCAGAATAATTAAATTATGTTTCATGCCCATTTTTTTTTAAAAAATATCTGATTACTAAGTGTAGAAAGTAGAAAAATAAAAGTTCACTTTTTTCATTAAGTTAAAAAATTTATGAATTATCAAAAGAATGTAGAAATGACAATGAACTTAAGTGCTTGTTCTGTGAAATCCATTATTTTTGTTAGAATTTTACTATCATTGATTTGAAAATTTTATTATACAGAAATTTGCATTTATTTTTCTTTTATATGGAAGCTTATTTCAGATTATTAAGCTATGCTAACAAATACATTTATAACAAATTTGAGTTTTCTGCTTGCAACAAATTCTTTCTTAATTTATTCCAATTTGCTCAGCATACAACTTAAGCTAATGGAATCATTTTTTGTTCAGTGATCTATGGATTTTATAATTTGGTATGAACATGGCCAATGCATGTTTCAACCTGTTCATTGTAAGTTTAAGTTAATTATTTAAATGCATTCATCAGTAAAATGTGTGAAAAAGGAAAATGTCTGTGTCAACAATGGAATAAAAATTAAATTCTTAAATATTTAATTGCAAAGACAGTGAAATGCTCATGCAATTTATATGACCATATGTGGTTTTCATTTTAAAATAAGGATAATTATAATTTTAAAAAATATACTTATCTTGTAAGAAGGGGATGCTTCCCTTTTTTAATTTGTGTTTTTATAAAGAAGTGTTAATATAATTGTTTAATTATAAAAATACAAAAAATATATGATTTTACTTATCATTTATATTTACATATACATTGATATTTATTTCATACAGTTTTGTTGGTGCTTACATGTTATACCATCAACCAATTTTGCCAAATCAAAAAAATGTTATGAAATGGTGTTTTGACTTCCACAAACATGAGAAAATGTATTCCATTGCATATTTTTTCCATATTAGCTCGTTGACTAGCAACTGGGTAAAGATTATGATGAATTAAATAACGTAGTAAAGAACATGTACACTTGATAGAAATGAAAGGTATGTTAACAACTACTTTATTCAGAAATCAAAATGCTGTAATCACATTCAAAATCATGACGAATTAAGTTCTTCATATAGAAAATAACGCATAAATTCACATAAGTATAAATTTTATTGCTGCTCAAAATCAGCAATGTTTCTTTTTTTGTTCTGTTCCATACAAAAGATATTTCAAGCTTTAATCATTTATCACAACAAAATAACAGAAGAATATTACCAATTATTAGCAATGTGTTCTTGTTTTTGAATATGATATTGTGTGAAAATGTGTGTGGGAACAATGCAATCTGTAAAAAACACCCCTATAATACCACTTATAAAAACTTACCAATTTTGAGCATGCATATGCTGATATTTTCATCATTGGTTTTTTGTTTGAAAAAATTGATTGAGGTTATAGCATGTCAGAACAAACTTGGCTTAATTAACCATTTGGTCATCTAATCTAGAGTCTAATCCTATAATGTCCCAAGAGAGTAAAACTTATTATGTTTGTAGCTTCTTCATTCACCTACCAGTTTCTGAACTAGCTAATAATATTCTCAATTATTTGTTTTATGAAAAAATATTTAATGTATTAAAACAATGTAAACTATAGGAAAGATTAATTGAAAAACTTTTTTTGCTATCATGATGTTTAGAGTACATCAGTAAGTCTACATTTACCTTTAAAAAATATTATGGGTGCAAAATCACCCAATGCAAATTGTTTTTCTAACATAAAAAAACTAAATTATTGGTAATGCTGATTTTTCCTGCAATTATTTGTAGCATCAGTAGGGATACCACTGTCATAAAAAAATCAATTTTGTTATGTACTTCGTCAGCTGCACAACAATGAAATCTGAGCTGTAAGTTTTTTAAAATTAGTTTGTGAGGATTTGATTAGCTATTAAATCCTGTAGTTATAATTTTTGTGTCTAGTAAGACAATTATAAGCTTTGAGTTAAAAAAATTATTTTAGAAGTGTTTTTATTCATCCAAACCAATCCATGGAACCAATTCTAAAATCACTATAGACAATTAGCTTACATCAATACCTGTTTGATCAAAAATGCCCATGAAATATAGTTTATTGTGATTGATACCTTGAGAAAAAATAAGCAAGAAATCATTAACAATAACTGATATCCAAAAATATCAGTCTTCCTTTTTAACACAAACCACAAAATTAAGCTCACTGGTTTTGTGTTGAAAAGAGAAAAACTGTCTTATTTCATCAAATTCATATAATTGCTTAACCATCTGTCCAGAAATTGAAACATCAGAGGTATACAATACTAAAATTTAATGTAAGGAGGATATGATATATTTGATAAACAATACAAAAACTACTCGGTTAGTCAAATGTCCTGTAGCAGGGTTTTGTGTACTGCTGTGAATGCAGCAGGTATACATACTTGAAATGCATCATTTTTGGATTTTGTAGTGTTGCAAATGGTATCAGAAACATTGCAAGGCAAATTACCTGTCAGAATTAGATTGCTTTCTAACTGAACCTTTCTTAAAGAATGATTAAAAATACCCAAATTTTCCCTATAATATATGGAAAATAAATTTAGAAATACTTAACAGAAAAAAAGGGGTAACAGCTCCAATACCATCATTCACATCTGAGCTAGGAAGATGTATTTGTACAAAGGAAAAAAGATGGAAAATATACTTGAGATGTACAATAGGTGCCAACCACAATATTATTTGCAATAATTGTAAAAATAAATTTTGTGATTTTCAAGAGGTATGTTGTTTTTTTATAATATATCTAATCTAATTTATAAATCTTTATTAAATTTATGAAATAAAATTCATTTTCTGGTGGGAGGGAGAAATTACATTCATGATACCATGAATGATTTTTTAACACTTTTTAAGGGTTAACTGTAAATTTAAATCCAACTATAGTAATTTTATAATTTTTTTAATTATTATAATTAGATATTGATAGATATTTACTATCAGTATTAAGAAACTGGTAAGAGGGAGTATTTATTATGATTATTTTAGAGTAATATTGCAAAATTTAAAAAAACTGGGATCTTTCTAGCTTATAACCCGAAACAAAGATGTTTGTTGTTTTGTGTTTTTTAAAACTATCTTTAATATTAACTGTAAATTTTTTATGAATAAGTTTTTTATAAAGTATAAGATCGGTAATTTTTTTAATGTATTGTGAACTAGGCATCTTCTTTAAGTTCAAATATTTCTCAAATTTTCATTTGGATAAAATAGAAAAATTTCCAGATTTGATTAAAATGAAAATTAATGATTAATTCTGACACTCAGGTAATCTAGTCTATCTATTAGGGATTGGTTAATTGTGGGTAATAAGAGACAGCAACTTTTCAGCTGTGGGGTGCCAAACCAATCTACCAACATGATTCAGCATACCACAAAGTAGGACATGTTTGAAACAATTTGATTTCCACAGTAATGCATGCAGAGTTAGAGAATAGAGGCCAATAACATAGGTTTGCAGTTTTATTATGCATTAATTTTGCATCATTTAAAGATATTTCTTATCATAAAAATACCCAGCAAAAAATATAACAATCTCTTCAACCAAAATAAATTTAAAATTGTTCATACATTTTGCATTTTTTAAACATTTTGATACAAATAAGATAAGCAACATTGAAATATAAGTATTTCCTTTCATTATAGTTTAATAAAAATTTCAATGGGAATCTAGTGCTTTCACCGCTTTACTTTTATATCGCAAAAATCAGAATTTGTGACTTTCAGTTTGAAACAATTCTGAGCATTCAGTTGCTAAGCAATTTCTCTATAGACTCAAAATATTTTTCATCTGGGGAAAGATTTTTTATTTAGATATGTAGAACCAAAAGCGGAAAGTACAGTACATGCAATTTTCTCTCTTCAAACAATTAAATCTCTCTAGCAATGACTTCAATAATTTACAAAATAAATGAAAGTTTATCTTTCAGATTTTTCGTAATTCTGCAAATGTCCATAATACTGAAGATGCTCGTCCAATAAGGTAGATTACAAATTTATCAACATCCATCTGCTCAGAATTGACAAATTTGTGGAGTAGTACAGAGTGCCTCTGAGAATTGTACTGTGTACCACATGGGGCATGCATACCATAGGTTACCAACACTCGCATAGCTAGTTTTGAATGGGCCCTTATCAAAATTCCTTCGGGGTCCTTGTTTACATATGAGAGCTTTGTTAGTGGAACTATAGTTACACATGTTGGGGCCCCTGTAGCTTGGGAGCCCTGTATCATTGATACGGCTGATACGGTGGTAGCTACACCCCTGGTGTAGAATGAAATCCATTCTTTTTTCAATCAAATCTCAGGTTGTGTTCTGACTCAAATCTTCCTTAATTATTGTTCATAAAATTTTTTTTCATTATAACTCAACTATTAATATAAGTAGTTAAATGCTAATATAAATAACATAAAAATTGAAAACTCTTTGATTGGAGGTATATTTATTATATTTTATCTTGAGATTTTATCTTAATCGTATTTTTCTTTAATGATGTAAATATATGACATAATTATTGACTACTATTACAAAACAAGTCAAGTAATCTTGATTTTAAGCATCACTTATAAAAGGGTTTCGATTTATATGCACAAAATTATATCACATATATCCTTTTCTTTTTATACAAAATAATAAAAGAAACTTTGAAAAAGATGTATCTTTCCTAACCATATTCTTTTTTTTATGGCAATTAATTAAATTTACTTATAAAATTAATGTTGGATGCAATATGTATGTAAAAATGCTATACCTATTGTATTTTTATTGATTTTATAAATACACATTTATTGCTGTTGTTGTATAATATATTACTTGATATTATGAAGTCATTGTTTCTTTATTTTTTAGATATGCTTGGCTCTTGGAGAATGTTTTAGCTATTGCTTTTTGTGGAACCCTTGTAAATTTTGTTCCATTCAGCCTCAACTTTAAAGTACTTATTTCTTTTTCTCTTTTTTGGAATTGTTTATTTATTTTTTGGGAGGGGGTATTAATGTATCTATTGTTTGATATATTTCACTAGAAATCTCATTTACATTTCACTGTTTGATATGTTTTTCTTATATTCAAAGCAATTGTGAATATTTTATAGCAAAACCTCCATGAGGTGATGGGGAAAAAAAAGGATTTATATTTATATATTGTATTACAATTTTTAAAGATTAAAAATGGGATTAATATTTCATTTGTTTTTAATCCAAGCAATTTCATTTCATTTTTAAACTAAAATATTCTTTTACTGATTTTCTAGGGTTTTTTTGTTGAAAAATAAAGCTTTTTTTTCTTTTAAGTTTTTATATCAGATTGAAAGTACAATCAATACCTATTTTATAAACTAATCCAAAATATTTTTTAGATTAAAAATTTTATTATAGGAAGAAAAATATGGGGCATGACTTGGTGAAATTTTGAAAAAAGCTTCAGGAAATTTTGTTGTTTAACATGCACACTCTACTAAAATTTTTTAAAATTGCATTTATCTTTCTTATATTCTACCTATTAAATACAATCAAATTAGCAAACTATTATTACATTTGTATAACTAACATAAGAAAAGGATATGCCAAACTTTACACATTAAATAGTGAAGTTTTAAATGTGCAGCATGAATTTTATGTGTACACTTAGTGGTATTACTTGAAGAGTGATTCTTTGAATATGTACTAAATATTGTTTCATATGTGAAGTAATTATAAGGGACATTTTTAGAAGAGCAAGATATTCATATCTGGAGAAGAAATCCATATTTTGCGGATTAAATGAAGCATGCTAAAGTTTGTATCATACACTTTTTTTGCTGTGAATAGTTTATAAATCAATATAAAATATATATGAATGTCTTTTTATAAGTTAATTACTGATTAGTATATTATTTTTAGGTGGAAAAAATGTAGAGTGAAAAATGAATACTATTGAGCTAATAGCTAAAACAACAAATGGACAATCAGATGAATGTTCTGCAACAAATGTTGATTTCGTTTGAGGTGATTGGGGATATTAAAATATTTCTTCAGAAAATGGTAAATAATCTTTTTCCTTTTTAAACAGACCATTTTTGCAAGTAGTATTTGGAATATGTAAATAGCACAGTAATGTCATCAAACATTTTTTTTTTTTATTTTTGACATATTTTATTGCATTATTATTGTAATGTTGCAAGTTAATATTAAACAAAAATTCACATTACTTATTAAGTATCAGTTTTGATACTTAAATATACTTTATTAGATACTTATTTAGTTTTCTGCTATAATTTTTTTGAAATAATTAAATGAAAAATTATAGCTTAATGATATTAATTTCAAATTTTAAACTATAAGTAGAGCATTATTTCTCATAGAGAATTTTTGTATGTTGCTGAAAGCAAAGTTAAACCTAGAGGAATCACTTGTCTTCTATTATTAGATTTTTTAGCATCATCAATATTGAAATGAAAAAGTTTTTTAGAACTTTAAATTAAATTAAAGATTTTTAATGAATTTGTAAAATTTATAGATAAAGAAATAAGTTCAGATCGTTATAATGTAGATATTGTTTTGCTTAATTGCTTATTCTTAGTTTTATGTTTATTTAAAATTCTTTTCATAAAAAATGTAACAATTTATTGTAATTAAAAGTTGAATAGGCTTGATGTTGACTTTTTATTGATGAATTGATTTTAATGTATTAACAGGATTGTTTATATATATAGCATTTATATTGCAGTTTTGTGTAACTTTGCATCGGGAGATCCTGTTTCGAAAAATATTATCAATTAAAATAAGAAGCTTTTTATATATAAAAATACATTGTAAATCTTTAAAAATAACACAACTTTGTTATTTATTTTAATTACAATTACCATATTTCCTGGCCTATAAGACACATTAGGATTTACCAATTTAAAATTTATGAAAAATGTTTGAGCTGGGCAGTTTATTTTAATGATAACACTTCATAAAATGAAAACAGAATTGTTACATGCAGATCTTAACAAATATATCTGCATTTATTCATCATAAAATTCACAGAATTCCAAGCAAGAAATATCACTATTTATTTTTATTAATTTACCTTTAATGTACTTATTCCCAAAACAAAACTTTTAAAAAAATTTATCCATTTTTTTTAAAATTGTACATCTGAGAGCAATTTTGCATTGTCCATAAATATATGCTGTGTTAGTTATTTTCTGGGCTATTTTCTACTACCAGTTATTTTCTGGGCGTGCAATTTGACACACAAGTTAAAACTAAGCCACATGCTGCATAGTAATCATAAATGTTAATTGTATAGGTAACATATTTATTTGGGAATTTTTTAGAAAGTACTGTGAAAGGAATATTAATATATTATTCCTTTTTTAATAGCTGAAAATGGTAACATCAACGTTTGTAATAATAGCAACCATTTTCTATGAAAGATCTGGGAAAAGATATTTAATCGTATTTTCCTGATGGGAATCAGCCTATGTCTTTAAAGGATAAAGTTATGCCTTCAGCCCATGAGTCTTAGGCTGATAAAAAGGCTCGTTTTGGAGTTAAAAGCATGTCTTGTAGGATGGGAAATATGCTAAGTTAATCTCGAGGAGGATGTATAAGAAAAATTAAAAAAAAAAACATGTAGAAGAGTATTTTGAATGATTTATTATGATTTTTTGACATGTACCATGTTCATTTTTTGGATAACCTCTCTTTTTTTCTTGAATTTTTAAATCAGAAATTTTCAATAAGCTTTAAGTAACTAAGAAGAATGTAGGAAGTTGAAATCATAAATCATTTCATTTTAATCATTTTCTAGATTAAATGAATTTTGTTATATTTATACTACTGAAATAAAAAAAAAAGTCATTAAAAATTGGGTTCTTGCTTTCAATATTTTTAAAATTAATCTTTGGAACCAAATCTAAAAATCTGTATTAATATCAAATTGTGAATAAAATGGTTTTGAATAGCATGAAACATTATCACTAAAATTGTATAAACCATTAGTATTGAATAAGATGGTTTTGAATAACATGCACCAGTTGATTATGTTAGTTGAAGAATGCCTGCACACAAAGTTTAAACACCATAACAAAATGAAACACGTGCAAGAAAAGCAGACATTTATTTGCTTGAATTAATTTGTGTTTTTCATTACAAAAAAAATATTAAAAGAGAGCTATATGAATAAACTGATATTTCATTTTATATATAATGAATTTATATCACAAACACAAACAATACTTTTTAGTGAATTGGATAATTATCTTTAATTGCTTTCAGAGTTATTAAACTTATTGTGCAATAAATTTTGCTATCGAAATGCTGACTCCCCTTTGGTTCCCATTTTTAAAATCCCACTCAGTAATGATTTTAGAAAAAAATTAAAAGTTCCCACATTATCTAATATTAAATGTCTTGTTTGTAAAATGAGGAATTTAAAATACAATATGGTTTAAATAATTGTTGAGCTTTTTCATATAATCTGAGAGCTAAAAATGCACTAATCTACAGATTCATGAGATTTTGAAATTTGATTGGTAATATTTAAGATACTATTTTAAATTATATTCTAGACTTGTCTTTAGTAAATATCTTGAATAGTTTGTGTACGAATATAGGATACTCTTTTGAAATGCATGAATTTTGAATTGACTTTCTTTTTAAAATAGTTTATCTAAGTAGAATTTTTTAAAATCATTATATATTTAATAAAAGTTGTTAAAATAGTTATTTTTTTTACAGAAAATATTACTTCTATGATTTTCATTGTCTATCATCCCTCCTTCCCAGTCAAGATGTTACTTCATTAGAATCTAATACATATATCTTTAACTGTCGTGTGATAACTGTTAAGCCTTTTTGTGAATGAATTTCTGCTATTAAATATATTATATTAATTCCTATTCTAGTGAAGATTGGAATGATTTAGTTTTGTATTTTAGCTGAAATGTACATATAGTCACAATGTTGTGTTTTTGTAGAAATTAGCTGAAATTTGATGTTCATTTGTACAGTGGAAACATTATCATATAATATTTCTAAAAACTAAATTCATATGTGTATTTTAAATATCTATGATAAAAAGAAATATCATTTCTCCCATTTTTTTAAAAAATCTAATTTTATGTTACATATTTGTTTTATATTATATTGCTTTGCTTATGTAAGATTATATTTTAAAATACAAATTAAGTTCATATACACAATCTTTGTTAAGTATTTTGAGGTACTATTTTCTGAACAATTTTTTAGGTCTTGAGCAAAGATTTGCTAGCTTTTTTATTTAAAATGCAATAAAAAGTTTTAAAATTCTTTTTAAGTGTGCTTAATCAGGAGAATACATTTTTTTCTAATTAATCACAAAACAAATCACACTGATGTAACAAAATAACAAATTAATAATTTTTAATTATGTACATATGTACGAAAAGGATTATGCACGTATGCATCAACAGCATACAAAATTTTTCAACCATGCAGAGCTCAGAACTGTGATCTATATTTCCCCTAAATATTATTGATAGAAATGTGATAATTAAAAAACAAAGTTGAAACTGTTGACTTAACCCCTTCTCTGTTGGCGTCGCATATACTTTTGGCAATTTTGTGCCCGTATAGTTGGCATCACATGTCATACGACGAAGAAAAAAATTGCATCACTGAAATTGAATTGGTCGCTACGCATACGCCTGAGTGAATTCTGCGATTATTTTTTGTATTTCCGAATAGTGCTAAGAGATGGCGCAACTAGTACTACTTTTTTCACAATTTTCCAAGCAAGATTTCCTGCTCGAACCAAAACAGAATCATTTTGTACTTTCTATAAATTCGTTCTCGCTAGTGTAGTTTTTACACATCAAAATTGCCTTTATGATGGATTCGGAGAGTGAGTCTTAGGACAGTGAATTTAATATTTCTAATTCGGAATATGATAGTTCTGATTTATCAATTGATGATATTTTTTCTGAGTCTAGTGAATCTGAAGATGATGATATAAGCTCAGCGAGGATGTGGGTAGAAGAAAAAACAGTGTGTCTTGCTACTCCTTGTTTTAATTTTACAGAAAGCCCTGGAATATTGGTAAACTTTAGTGATGATACTTTGATTCAATATTTTGAGTATTTTTTCGATGATTCTATGTTGGAGCTGATAGTGGAGGAAACTAAAGTATATGCTGAACAATGCTTTCATTCCCAGAAATCTAAAATGCATTCAAAGCAGCGGGAATGGCGCTCAACTTGTAAGGAAGAGGTCAGAATTTTTTATTGTGTATTTGGATCATGCAGGGCATAGTAAAAAAGCCAGTTGAACAGTGGCATTGGTCAAATGATGAAAAATTGTTTACCCCTTTCTTCCGAAAACTAATGTCATACAGACAGTATTACTATTCAAAAAAATATCTCCATTTTTCTAATAATGAAAATTATGATCCTGATACGCACTCTAACCAAAGACTAAATAAAATTTGGCCTATTTATTCAAGAATAAACGAATTAAGTAAAAATGCAGTTACAGTAGAACAGGATGTATCTATTGATATGAGAGCCTACTTTTATATAAAGGTAGACTTTCTTGGAAGCAATACTTACCTTTGAAAAAGGCAAGATTTGGTATAAAGATGTACATGTTATGTGAAGCTAAAAGTGGATACGTTTGGTCGTCAATAATTTTTATGGGAAGGGGAACACTTTTTGATGAAGAGTTCTTGAAGCCAGAATTTTCTAAATCCATGCAGGTGGTTTTGACACTAATGAAGCCTTTACTAAATAAGGGATATTGTGTAACACTGGATAATTATTATTCTTCTCCGATTTTAACTGACCCTCTTGTCAAGTACAAAACAGATTCTTATGGGATGATCAGTCTCAATAGAAAAGAGGTTCCTAGTTATGTGAAAAGTAAAAAACTCAAGAGGGGTGAGACTATAGCATTTCGATGTGGAAAAGCTCTTATTTTGAAATGGAAGGATAAAAAAGATGTATCACTTATTTCAAATATTCATAATTCAGAAATGATTGCAGTGAGATCATCTAGAGAGGAAAAGCTGAAACCGAAGATTGTTGTAGACTATAATGACACTATGGGTGGCGTCGACCGTGCTGACCAAAATTTGGCATGTTATCTTTGGCATCTATCTCCCTGGAAAATGTGGGAAAAAGTATTACCGAAAAATATTTTTTCATATTTTTGATCAATGCATTTGGAATTCTTATGTTTTATATAAGAAAATAGGTGGCTCTAAATCGCAACTTCAGTTTCGATTAGATTTGGTCAATGAAATGGTTATAAAGTACCACTCGGAATCAATGGGCAGCAAAAGAGGTAGGCCCTTACTCAAAACACCACTTCGACTTACTGAGAGACATTTTGTGAAATTTATTCCACCAACTGAGAAGAAAGCTAAACCAGTGAGAAAATGTTTTATCTGTTGCAGGAAACGAGACAGTGATGGTAAAAAGCTAAGAAAAGAAACAAGGTATTATTGTGAGAAGTGTGATGTTGGACTTTGCGCGGTACCATGTTTTGAAAAATTTCACACTCAGAGTGATATCTATTAGAATTTAAAGTAAAAAACTATTCACTATGCTTTTTGCATTCATAACCAAGATTTTTTTTTAATGTAAGGAAAAATGCTGTGATAAATGATTTAGGTTTTGTGATAAATGTTGTTTTTACATCCTGATGTCCAAGACAGATTGTAGAACTGTTTGCTAAAGGTAAGGTTGTCAAACCACTTTCTAAAATATTTTTAACATAATTTTAATAGTTTTTTATGTACATATTTTTTTGTGTTACTTTTATTTCTCAAATATTAACCTCAAAGCAATAACATAAATAAATATAGTATCAGTATATTTCCTTAAGCCTAAATCTTGATGCATTGCAATGAAAATTGGGGATCAGTAGACGGGATATAATATATTGGACCACTCGTAAGTCTAGAAAAAACTGCTTTCTGACAAAAAAAATTGCATTTTTAAATTTAGACTAGAATACATATTAAATTTCAGCAATAAAAAAAAATGTTTTTTTTGGACCAGAAATTCGAAAAAAAATCCGACAGAGAAGGGGTTAAAATGAAATTATTTTGTTGTTACTTATGCCACCTGATGGAGTTTAACATCAGATCAAGGCCCATGAAATTCATCATTGCAACGGGCTAGGTGTATGCCTGTCATTAGCCATAGCTTTGAGCACCATACATGTGACAGTACGATTTGGCTCAGTTTCACCCCAATTTTAAGGTAGAACATCATGGTGGTGGTCAGGCCCTCCTCTTTCCCTTCCACCAACCTCATGAGAGGATTTGGGGCTTGACGGCTATTTAGCGTACCCCCAAGTCACTGTGGCACTATACATTTACAAACATCCATGCCTTCTCTGGGATTTGAACCCAGGCCCTACGGCACAGCAGTCAGCGTTACTAACCACTACACCGGAAAGGTGGTTAAAATAAAATTGCTTGTTAAATATTTATTTTTAAATTGAGAGTGAACTTTATTAAAAATTGTTACTGTTATATATGTATATAATTGTTATATATATATATAAATTAAATCTGTACCCAGATTAATCATTAGATATAATTTTGCATTTATACAATTTTAATTCACATCAATAAATCATCTTTAAAAAGTTATCGAGCTTAAATTTTAATTGTTTTTTTAAATTGTCTTTAATAAATTTGTTTTGCACATTTTAAGAAATAGTTTCTATTATGTGTAAGAAATAGTCAAGATTCATACATATATTGAGAAATAGACGAATAAGAAAATCATCTAGATCTACATATTTGATACTTATAAAGTAATTACTTGCCTGATTTGATTTTTTTGTAAATATTTTTGAGTTTATGTATTTAATCTCCTGAGTATAAATTTTTTGTTATATTTATTCATATGTGTGAAGATATCTACTAAATCCTATAAAATCTGTTTTTTTTTTTTTTTTTTTTTTGTAGAATTTGTTTTAAACAGTTGTGTAATTATTGATGTAACCTTTAAAGAAAAACTGTAATATGCATAAAAAATCAAATTTTCTTCATGACTAATATTATATTACAGGCCATGTGTTTGTCTCTTCAGATGGTTTATATTTAAAATCCACATTTTGAACGTTATGATACATCTTAAGCATTATATTTTATACATGATTTTACAAAATGTTCAAAGCCTTTTTCTTTTTTGACAAAATGAGATGTAAATCAGCCTACTTTAACAAACATTGTGTAAGGAAAAATTACACTTAGATAATATATTGGAACATAATGCATTTATAACAAAGTATTTTAACAGTGTATTGCAAACATTCCACATTCCTATCTCCATATTCATTAAATCATCAACTATTAATTTTAAAGAGGTACACATGTAATAGCATTTTTATCATATGCCATATATGTACTGAAAATAAATTTGTATTCAATAATATCCCAAAATATTACATAATAGGTGGGACCAAGAAACACAGTGTAATAAAAAAATGTGCAAGTTGAGTATATATTGACCTACTGTAAAATTTTAGACACATCACACACACAGTTTTCTTGCTCGCTATTTATTAAAGAGAAAAGATTATATATATAATTTTAAAAATTTAAATAAGGTAAACAAAATTTTTGCCTACAAATCCATTATGTAATTGCTAAATAAATGTGTATAAAACTATAATAAATAATATTTTTTTACATATTTACAAATTTTGAGTAACAGGTTTTAAGAAATCAGTAAAATTAGTTTAACTACACAAATTATTTTTTCTTTTTGCATAAGATTTTGCAACACAAAATTTATTGATTTATTCTTTTCTTTGTTTTCATTACACACATTTCATTAGAATCTTTTTTCCGTTTCCAATCTTCTGTAGAAATAAAAGCATCAATTAATTTTAGAGCCTTTATAATGTTTTTCCTTTGTACTGATTCAAAGTCATCATCAACTTTATTCAGTTGTTGCATTTTCAGTTTCATCATCAGTAGGATATAGCAAGTAATTAAAAATCTGAGAATTTATACACATGAGTGTATTACTGTATTTCATTTGAAAGTGTTCAATTTATGTAATTTATTATTCTGAATGAAAATCTCAGATTATAGTGTTGGATGTATTTTTAAGTTAACATCTTGTTAACATTGCATAAATTGTAATCTTATTTCATGCTTATTTTTCATTGTATATTTGTAGCAGTTTTGTCATATTGTGTAATTTAACTATTTAGTGTTAAGTGTCAATGTTAATAGAAGTAATTGTTATTTAGAATTTGTGATGAAAGTATTTTCTTTGTGATGCATTTGAACTCATTGTTTATTTATAATATGTTATTTAGAATCATTACTCTTCTAATTTAATAATAAAGATTGATAAATGTTTTGCAATGTATATTATCTGAGTATTTTAAATGATGAGCATTTCATTGAATGCTTTATTTGAAACATTTATTTTAAATTGTAAGTGATTTTTGCATTTAAATTTGTTGATTTTTAAAATAGTATGTGTGTGTGGATACTTTTATAAGAGTTATTTAAAATTATTTTAAAATGTTGACAAATACATGTACATGTTCAGCATTTTTCAGTCTGTATAATTTATGTAATTTAGTTCATTACATATTTGTAACAATTTTATCTGAATAAAATATGCGTCATTACTTGGTTGATTTTCATTAAAAATTTTTCAAATATAAAATTCTGTACATTCTATAAATTGCAAAATTTTAAAGACCTAAATTTTAAAGGAAATCATAAATTAAACTAATAGCTTAGTGAATTTTATAATATTTATGTATTAAAATAAGACAATATGAATAATTTTATAAAGAATTGGTTTTATATATTTATATATATTAAAAAGAAAAAAAATTTCTTTGATGAAGAGCTCATTTTTCTAGAAATTAAGTTATTGTAAATACTGTATGTATGTATATATATATATATATTCCCTTTTTGTTTGTTTAAAATTCACTTCAAAATTTCACTTATACATTCTTGCACTTAACTTGCATGCAGAAAATTGTATTCATAACTATTTAAGCTGCATTGTTCAATCTTGCTCTAAAGATTTAAAAGAAAAATTATACAAATTTATAAACCAGATTTTTTTTTTAAAATCTGTTAATCGTGAAATTTTTTAAGGTATTTTTAAAAAACATTTTCAATTAAAATATTAGTATTGGGAACACAAATTTACATAACTTGATAAAACATTGTTGGAAATACAGATACCTAATTGATTAATATATTTTTCATAAATGAAAATTTGCAAAATGCTTAGCTGGCATATTATGTCAAAGATTTATGTTTCTTTTCTTAACCCCTTCAAGAGCTGACAGATAGATATTATGTGGATTTATCATTTTAAGAAATTTACTATTGACTATGTACAAAATTCTTTGTTTCATACATCACACATATCTTAAAGTTTTGATTTTTGAAAAATGAAATAAAATATGCACATCTCATCTAATGTTTAATTTAAAATTTATATTAACATTTATTATTAGTATTGAAAATATTAAACCTCAAGAATCATTGGTCTTAGTAAAATGTTCTTTAATTGTTGATATTCATACGAAATTGGTTTATTTTCTCTTGTGGTGAACAGAAATTTGTTTCAGTATACTAAGTTTTAAATGCAATAGCTTTTATTCTTAATTTTTAGTTTATCACTGCGATCATTTTGAATATCTAATCATCATATTGTATTGTATTGATTGAAATAAAATTTACTCTTAAAATTAAACCATTTAAAACTTATCACTTGATATATTATTTTAATTTAATAATAGTAGGTAAAAAATATAAAGTCTTCATGGATTACTAGAATAATAAATGAAAATTGAGATGAAATGAATAACTTCAAAAATTATTTTTTTACTTCCAATAAAAAAGGAATATATCTGTTTAGCATAAAAAATTTGTTTGATTATTCAACAAAAATTAGAATTTAAAGATTTAATTTATTAATTAAATGAATAATAAAAAGAAAATGAATGAGCTATAAGTAATTCCAATTGGCACTGAAGTTGCTTTTTGGAGAACGACTATATGAATTGAGGATAATCATAAATATATATATATATATATATATATCACAGTTTTTTAATAAATATTTTATCAGAACTATATGAAACTTGGAGTATTTACGTACTTTGAATTAAATAGTGTAGAAAATAATACTTAAAACTTTCTTTATAAAGGGTGTTTTTTTGAGAGGTATAGAACTTTAAATTGCAATAAAACAACGATGTATTATTCGATTGATATGAATTATTTTTTATTCGAAAGATAATCTTGTGGCATTACATTTTAAATATGATTTCTGGCATAGGACTGCCACGGCTGGCTCGGATGTAGTCCAATCTGGACGTCCAATTTTCGATGACTTTTTCCAACATTTGTGGCCGTATATCGGCAATAACACGGCGAATGTTATCTTCCAAATGGTCAAGCGTTTGTGGCTTATCCGCATAGACAGTAGTATATATTGTTGGTATCTGGACTAAACACCTATCGAAAAATTTTTTGCTAGTAGCTGGATTAAAAAATCAATTGACACTGTTGGTATCTGGACTAAACACCTATCGAAAATTTTTTTGTTAGTAGCTGGATTAAAGAATCAATTGATTTCAAACTAACTTTAAAAAATGTTTTCGAATACCTTCAACAGAATGTGCTTTGTTTAGACAATAACTTCTCTAAAAACAAATTATTAAAATTCTTATTTTGTATTTTTTAAAAAAGAATATGTTGCATTCGAATTAATTTTAAGTTATGTCAGAATTTTGTTTCAAAAATATTATAACATATTGGTATTACAAGCTTTTGATACCTTCAATAGATGGTGCTTTTTGCTTAAACAGTTGGTATCTGGACTAAACACCTATCGAAAATTTTTTTGCTAGTAGCTGGATTAAAAAATCAATTGATTTCAAACTATATATATATATATATATATATACTGTTGGTATCTGGACTAAACACCTATCGAAAATTTTTTTGTTAGTAGCTGGATTAAAGAATCAATTGATTTCAAACTAACTTTTGGAATTGTGTAAGCAATATATTTTGCAATCATGTTCAATTTAGAAGGAGCAGGTGAGGATATTTCTTGCTCCGCTTCAGTTTCTTGCAAAAGCTCCTTGGGAATCTCAAATGGCGGGGGGGAGGTGGTTGCATCAAACGCTGATATTTTGGTATCCAGTGAGATAATAGTTTGGCTTTCATGTCATCTGGTGTTTCCTCTTCATTCAATATCTTTGAAATATTATCCTCAACTCTAATTTCTGGTTTATTAAGCTCATAGTATTCAGACACAAGGTCTTGAGGAACTAACGCCATTTTTCTAGCCATTCTGTCAAATTCGTTTTCCTATTGTTTTCCCCAAAAGACCACCAACAAAGCTCAAGACAGCAGGAAGAACGAGAGGTAAAAAACCTCCGGTTTGATTTGTGGTTAATAACTTACGCTTTCGACCAAGGGATATACTTCTGTCATCTAACTGGCGAATGGTTCTCTTGTAGCGACACAATCGTTTGACATTTGCTTTCGGGACGTTACCTGCTAATACATATTTCGCACAGTGTTTTTATCTGTTCATTGGTGGCGCTCTTCAGTATAGCATTTCTTTGTTGAGGACTCGCCGCAGATAAAACATGTAACAAGTGCACGTGTTGTCGGATTCGATTCATTTTTCTTCTGGGACAAAAACCCAATTAATACCTTTTTGATCGGGAAAAACAGATTGTCGCAATCTCTGTTCTTCATCCGTAGTTGGAAAGCAATCTACTAGTAAGAACTGATATTTTTCTGCTGTTGCCTTTTTATAGGCATCCATGAAAAATTTGGAACGGTCAGGGAACACTTGTCTGCCAAAGCACGCAATTTGAGATTGATCTCTGTTGTTTCGAAAGAGTATTATATAATGTGCATTCAGGCTGATGTCTCTGGCAACTTTAACACGAGGAAAAAGATTCTGTGTTATCAAACTTTTTTTCGTCGGCCCTTGGTAATCCAGATACGAATTTGATACTTTTCTCAGTGTAGAACCACGGTTGAAATATCTTATAACACCATACTACCTTTTTAATCGGAAGTTCATAAACTTGCTCAGAAATAATTCTTCGAGCTAAATGAGTTTTCCCGCTTTGACTCGGTCCATTTATTATCATTGAAGATGGGAATTTGAGTCGTAGAAACATTGTTTAAACACTTGTAGTAACTGAAGCAGTTTCAAATTTTAACACACTTCACACACTCTTCTGAATTCCCTTTTTGTTAATTGAACACCTAGAATCTCAGGGATAGGATCCACAGTTCGGTTGGAGAAAAAATAGCGTAAGTCGAATACCTGTTTTTTATTTTTAAAGCAAACATGAAGAAAAATTTTTCGTCCGATATGTTTGGAAAGTATGCATGAGGTGTTAGAGATATTCACTTTTTGAGATGATTCCAAAGACGTTTGTGCTTGTAAATAGATAAACACTACGAGCTCAACAATAACAACTGTCAGCAAAACAATAATGTTATACCAGTTTTGTTTCATTGTGTACCTTTTTAGAAGACTTATTCTTGAATGAATACAATTATGGTGAGAACTTACTTATATATTCACAAAATACGCTTCTTATCTAATCATCCAACATTTTTTTTTACTGAGGTCGAATCTGTAAAACAGAAAAATAATCCATTGCATAGAAATTCCAATAACTTAGCGTCTATTAGGTTTGAACCAAGAAAAAGAATCGATTACATAGAAAATCGAGTTCTTTGCTTCCATGCAATCGATTCTCTACTAGCTAAATCTAAAATAGTTATTAACATTTTCGTTAAAATTATTTTTCACTCGGGCGTCTCTTATAAGAAAAGTTTCTCTACATAAAATAAAATAGAATAGTTTTGCAGCCTCTAATGAATGACATATTTTAAGCATTGATTAAAGTTAGTTTGAAATCAATTGATTCTTTAATCCAGCTACTAGCAAAAATTTTTTCGATGGGTGTTTAGTCCAGATACCAACAATATATACTACTATAGACCCATGACTTTACATAGCGCCACAGAAAATAGTCTAGCGGTGTTAAATCACAAGATCTTGGAGGCCAATTCACAGGTCCAAACGTCTTTCAATCAATCGATTGTGGCACGATCTGTGTGACATGTTGCGCCGTCTCGTTGGAACCACAGCTCCTGGACATCATGATTGTTCAATTCAGGAATGAAAAAGTTAGTAATCATGGCTCTATACCGATCACCATTGACTGTAACGTTGTGGCCTTCATCGTTCTTGAAGAAGGATTCCACCAGCCCATAAAGCGCACCAAACAGTCAGTTTTTCTGGATGTAACGGTGTTTCGACATTCACTTGTGGATTAGCTTCACTCCAAATGCGGCCGTTTTGTTTGTTGACGTAGCCATTCAACCAGAAGTGCGCTTCATCGCTAAACGAAATTCGCTTATGGAAATCGCGACCATTATTTTCGAAATAAAATTGCACAATTTGAAAGCGTTGTTCAGGCGTGAGTCTGTTCATGATGAATTGCCGAACCAAACTGAGAATAAATCACTTGACAGCTGTTAAATCGGTCGCCATCTTGGAAAGTAATGCCAACTTAAACTTCTCTACCTGGAAAAAAACACTCTGTACTTGTGGCCGGCGTGTCATGAGTTTGAGCTTAGAACCGCTGAAGACCCACCGTGTAGGGAAGTGATGCGCATTAAATATGTCGTGGCTCAAAAGTCTTCCCGTTCGTGCGCGGAAGTAAGGATAAATGGTGTCAGCTCAGGTATCATCCTCGTCACTTGACAATGGTTCAAAATTACGAGGTCCGTCACCAAAAGCCCTCGAGAAGCTGAAAAGTGCACCGTTAATATTCAGTCATTCAATTATCTTAATTTACGTCACACTGTCAGACAGCACGTGTGCTATTGTTGATGAATCCCGTAATCTTGAACCATGGTCAAGGGACGAGGATGACATCTGTACTAGCACCACTCTTCAAACTTTTACTCCAACGAGAAGAATTTGAGCCCCGACAGATTTAATATGCATCAGCCTCTCTGCACGGGGGATCATCTGTGGTACTAGGACTCGAACTTGAAACTCAACAACGTCGGTCACGAATTTGTGACCATGACCACTCGGTTTCTACGGCCAAAAACAAAGTTTCCTGTGTGAATGAGTGAGTGAATATTAACTTCACACTATTGAGCTACACAAGGGCTTTTGGCGATGAATCTCGTCATTTTGAGCCATGGTCAAGTAACGAGGACCACACCTGAACTGGCACCCCCTCTCCTAACTTCCACACCACACCAATAAGAGGACATTTGAGTTTCGACAGGTTTAACATGTATCGGCCCCTTTTGCACGACGGAACTTCATCGGTACTAGTCTCGAACTCACAACACGCCGGCTACGAGTCCGCTACCTTGACCACTAGGCTACCGTGGCCGCTAAACGAAGTTTAGAATCAATATAAGTAAGTAATATAACAGTCTGTTGGCAACAGCTTCCGTAGTTTAAAATTGCGATCGGATAACGTGGGCATACTTTGAGAAGGATAATTTCTGGTAAGTGTTACAATTAATAAATTTTTTGATCCAGTCTCTTACTACTTAATTTTATAGAAAATGATGAATTCGAGTTTGAAAAACTGATACAGGAATTACTCTTATGGGAAAAATAGAAAGTGAACAGAAGCGTGGAATTTATTTTATTAAAAAATTTGAAGTGAAGAATTGGGAAAATTATGAACTATGAATAATTCAACATGAATTTTTAAAAATTAAATCGAATGCCTTGTTCGGTGTGTTAGCTTTTATTTTTTGAATTGATTTAGTAAGGTATCAAAACTTCGTGTACACTTATTTATTGAGAATCCTTTAGGAAACTGTACTGGAATTCAATGAAGGCATAAAAATATAGAAGTTTTACTGAAATGCATAATTATTATTTTCCGAGATTTTAATTCTTCTGTAAAAGATATTTTTCAAACTAAGTTATTCTTAGATTCAGATTGAAGGCAAAATTTCTTTATATTATATAGCTTAGAATTTAATTTTTATAATTTAAAATAAATTAATATATTCTTACTTATTGAAAGCCCTCTGTATTTTGAGAATTATAGTTCTTTAATACCTGAAAAGCATTTTCCGATGTTTTAAATTTTTAACTGGAAAAAATCCCTTAATTTTATATAAATTTTAAAATTTTATATTCTGAAAACTTATAACTACTTTGGCGACACTGTTCTTAGACAATTGGAATAAAATCCATGGCAATGTTGAAAGAATTATATAATTCTTTGAGCTGACTATTTTTTTTAAAAGTAAGTTTTAATTTGGAAATCTTTTCGTTTTTTTCGGTAGAAATAGGTAAGCATTTATTTTTTACATCGGTAAGCATTTTGGAATTTCATACATGTTTTAGGAGTTGGTTCAAATACAAGTTTTTTTCGCGATAAATTAAATTATTATCGTTAATACTTTGCTAGAGTTTTGATTACTAGTGACATATAATACAAACTGAAGAATAATAAGCAGATATGAGAACCGAAGCCTAGCTCACTAAATTCTCATAAGCTATGAGAATTTTCACTTATAATTTATTGTAGTTCAGCTTTTAATACCCAACACAGTTGTCTTCGGCATTAAAGAGGAGGGCTGCGGTAGCCCAGTGGTCAAGGTATCGGATCATGGTAGACATGTAGTTAAGGTGTCGCTCTTGTCACTTACCATGGTTCAAAATTATGAGGTCTGTCGCCAAAAGCCCTCATGTAGCGGAACAGTGCGACGTTAATATTCACACATTCGGCATTGAGGGTCACAGACTTGTAGCTTGCGTGTCATGAGTTTGAGCCTAGTGCCGCTGAAGACCCACCGTGTAGAGGAGGCCGATGCACGTTAACTCTGTCAAGGCGCAAACGTCCTCCCATTGGTGTGTGGAATTTAGAAGAGTGGGTTGCCAGCTCTGGTGCTGTTCTCAGTAGAAAAGAATTTCTGTCGAGTTGTTTGTTAAAATACTGGAGCAACTAAATACGCCCACTAAATAGTGGTCATTTGGTACACACTGAGGTCTTAAGACTTTCTGAGGCATTAAGAGGCTTTATGCAAAATAAGGGCCCCACTTGGGACTTTTTTGAGTAACCATTATACAACATACAACTTTAAATGCATGTACAAACTGTAATGCGCAACAAATAAATATGCGTGACTTGCAATATCACAAACTAGGCACAAACAGACGTCTTTCGACTAAATGATTAATGGTGTACAGGCCATAGGCCTAGGCCCAGGGGCGTAACTACCGCCGTATCATGATACGGAGCCTCCAACGTGTGTAATTACAATCTCACTAACAGGGCTCTTATATCTAAAAAAGGGCCACGAAGGAGTTTTGATACAGGGCCCCTCACAGCTACCTACGCCAGTGCCTAGGCCTAAATACGGACGACAAATATGCTATAGTAATGCAGTCTTGAGATTGTAGCCAGTTGGCATATAGTTCAAAATTCCGAGTTTCCTGGAGAATGTCTGAGAATTTGACGGTTAACTATTCGGACCAGGATATTACTGAGGATAAGTTGAGAACAATATAAGGCACCTAGCCCAAGGCCCCGGGTCCACACTTTTAAACGCCATTGTTTGATCTATCGAGGTCCGAATTTCTCGTTTTAGTGTGGTGTAGAAGTTTGCAAAATAATACACCTGCTCAGTGTATTATCTTTGTCAATTTTCTGTGTTTAAAATTACGAAGTCCGTCGAAAACAATTTACGCGTTACTTCCAAATGCGACTTTAATAATTATTCAATGGCTGCGAAGAAACAATATTGGGGATTTAGTGTTAATTCTACATTCGTATTGGACAAGTAATATAATTTTTTTTAAAAAAAAATCAATTCCTATACTTAGAACAACAAAGAAAAAAATTTATTTTAGCTACCTTTTTATTAAATAGTTACAATTAATATATACATATTAATATCGTATTGTCATCCAAAACAATCGTGAATATAAAATTTCAGTTCAACTGAATGCTTTAAAGCGTGAGAAAAAAACCTTTTCAAGTTTTGACCCAAGTCGCCAAAAGGATCACTAAGTCACCAACGTGGCTGCATTTTTAATTCTTTGAATAATTAGTTTTAATTAATTTTTATTAATTATATTTAAATTACTGTATTGTCATCCGAAATTTTCATGTATATAAAATTTCAACTCAATTGAGCGCTTTAAAGTGTATTTTATTAACGATTGAAAATTCCACCATGATAGATAAATAGAGAGTGTGAGCTAATAGTAGGAATTGAAAAATATGAGAGTCACTTAACGTTTAATAAATTTGAAAGTTATTTTAAGCTTTTTCGTACAGTTTTGGAGAAGTACTACAAATTTTGAATTCATTTAACATTGTATAATTAATTAAATTAGTCATCAATAAATATGTTTAATTGCAATTTAATTTGCACAAAATACCTTCAATGTGTGCATTGAATCTGAATACTAAAATTTCTCACAATTGAGTTAAAAGGCAAATAATTTGTAAAAATAGATTGAATATTATAAATACAAAACTTCTGCAGCTCTAAATCTTTGATATATGAGATGGTTTCTCCTTTGGGTTAAAAAAATTTCAAACTTAAGCAGACTGATGGAAAAAGAGGAAGTGTAGAATCACGCGTTCAAATAAGTAGTATATTTTCAAAGTTATGTATAATTAATAATTTTAGTTATAATCTAATAATTTATGAAGGCGATATAACAGTTTATAAAACTTAATTGGTTTCAGTTTTGAAATCTTATAACCTTTTCGGTTAAAATGAATAGAATGCAGATTGGAGCGCTTTCGGGCAACTGTTAAAATAAGGGAGTGACTTAACTATCTTATAAGGGTTACCAGAATAAAATCTATATCAGATAAAAGTTACCAAATTTGGTACGTACCCTATACTTTATTTTAACCAACGGTGCCAGCTGACAGATGTAGCTGCATTAGCCTAGTGGCTATGGTCACGAAATCGTGATCGGCATTGCTCGGGTTCGAGTCCAGGCACCACTGAAGAACCTCCGTGTACATTTAGAAGCCTTTCAGGGGGCTCATCTTCTTTAGATGAGTACGAGTGTCACGACTCCGGGTTACCCTAGTGATCTTATCTATTTTCGACCCTCTTCTTGTCATACATTTTTTCTTTTTCGGTTTAGACCACAACTTAAAAGATAAACTGTACATGTATAAATTTTTTATTTATATATTTTATGTATTTTTAAAATTTTAATATTCTGTGGCACAGTTCATATAGCCGAAAATGGCTCTGGTGCCATTAAATTCTAAATTCACTCACTCCCAGTACGTGTAGAAGTGGTTGATTCACGTTAAGGGACCGTGGTAGACTAGTGGTCAAGTTGGACTCGGCTGGCATGTTATGAGTTTGAGCCTAGTGCTGCTGAAGATCTGCAGTGCAGAGGGGGCTGATACGCGTTAAAAATGTTGATGCTCAAATGTACCTA
Source organism: Trichonephila clavipes (assembly GCA_019973935.1). NCBI lineage: Eukaryota > Metazoa > Arthropoda > Arachnida > Araneae > Nephilidae > Trichonephila > Trichonephila clavipes. The sequence continues at coordinate 231,214 of BMAU01017890.1, forward strand.
TTGGTGTAGGGCGGAAGTAATGAGAAGAGGTGCTAGCTCAGGTGTTGTACTCGTCACTTAATCAAGGTTCAAAACTGTGAAGTGAAAACTTAAAATATTACTGTTTAAAAGCAATTGACGAAAAGGTACATATTTAACAAAAACACTATTTAATCCTTAAGAAGTTTTGGCACTTACGTATTATACCGTCGATCAACTTCTTCAAATCAAAAATTGTCGCCAAATGCCTCGATATACAGCCAAAAGGGGGAATCACACCCAAACATCTAACCAAACAATAATAATTGCAGCTGTTACAACGTAACAAAAAAGACCAAAAGACCATTTCTCTTTAGAGAAATATTCACACTTTGGACACAACACACCAAATATGGCGGACATATATAGTGTTACTGAAGCAGTCCTTCATTGGCGAGAACACAGGGTTTCTGGTGAAAGACGCCAATTGCTCTTCTGCTGTACACAAGTGACGCTGCGTACCACTCTCCTTCCCTTCCCATTTTGGTAAAAATGTAACTTATCTATTATAAGGTTTTTCAATTTAAACTTATTTTGTAACTAAGGCCTGTCTCCGCGCTGAAGAAAAAAATTATGTGACTAAATTTTAAAATAAAGCCAAAAGTAAAAAATTAACTTTGTGTTTCTGTTCAATCGCGTTGTGTGTGTGAGGTGTTTTCTATACATTGTGATTTTTTGAATTTGCAAGTGACACTTAATTGCTCTGTCTAAAAATAATCCACTATACGATCGGTAACTCCATAACAGCGGCATTTAGCGAAATTTGTGGTCAACGGTATAGTACGTAAGCACCGAAATTTGTATGTTAAAATACAGCTTTAGATAAGTCTTCTCAATTTCAAGAAATCTTTTGAAATTTTAAAATGGTATTTATATTACCATTCACGACACGTTACCCATTTTGATTCAGCTTCTAAATTCTATGGAAAAAAATAAAACTAACATTCAGGTGCCAGCGGAAGTATTTATTCCGTCAACTTGTAAAACATTGGAGCATTTTTAAGACTGAGAAAAGCCTATATTTTTTGTGTGCCGAAAGAAGACAGGTAGTTTCGGTGAGCTAAATTCGAAATGGAGAAAAAAGGTTTTTTTTTTGCCGAAAAAAAAACAAAAGGAATGGAAAGATCGATAAAGGCAGCACACGTCTAAGGAAAAAAAATACAAGGTTTTCTTGTCGAATCATCGAAGCGGATTGCATTGCTTGAAGTATTTCTTGCGGGGGAATGCTTGGTAGAGTGAAAGAGAACGTTTGAATGAGATTTCTCGGTTGTCTTTTGGTACAGGACACTGGTTCTCAAAATCGAATGTTGACGCTTCGATTAACACTTGATTCACTGGAACAATATTTTCACAAATATGGGCAAAAACTATAATTGCAAATTCTTGGAGATTTTTTTGATGACTAAGTCGGCTGCAGTGGCCTGTGTGTCATGGGTTACCCTATTGCCACTGAAGATCCATCGTATAGAGGGGTTAGTGCCTATTAAATTTGTCGTGGTTTGAAGTTCTTCCGTTGGCGTGGTGTGGTAGTTTGGAGGAGGGCTGCAAGCTCAGGTGTCGTCCTCGTCAACAGATCGAGGCTCAAAATTAAAAAGTCCTCCGCCAATACCTTTCGGTTGCTTTATAGCGCGCCGTTAATAAACACTCACTCACCATTCGAAGTTTAAGTCCTAAAGTTATTGTGGGGAACAAATAGGGAGAGTTGAGTTCCAGATTGGATGCTGTCCTCGTCATTTGATCTTGGTTCTGCTGCGGTCTCTGCCAAAGAACTTGCTTCATGTTGGAAACTAGTGACGCCTTAACGATCATGGATTTTCCCGTGGGAAAATATCCACTATGATGATTATCTTCTCAGGCAAGTCAACCTCTGACCTCCTTTTTTCCAGCCAACGGAGAGGTGACCGACGCAGTTCCCACGCCAACCTCTGGCTTCAAAGTTCACCACGTGAGGAGTGACTAGGATCAATAGAAAAATAGTAATCCCGGCCACGTCGCAACAGAAGTGATTCTGCATCACGTGAGGTTTGGTAGAATGGGACGTGTTCGATCTTTAAAGAGATATACCAAAAAGGGGAAACACTGAGACTCTCGATACGCTAAGAAGCTCTACAAACGCTAGAGAGATATTTCTACAGGCTCCAATACTCTACGAGGCTTCTACAGACTTTAACACTCTACAATGCTTCTACGACGCTTCTTCACTCTACGACGCTTCTTCATTCCAGCACTCTAACGGGCTCTCGCTAATCGACTTCCAGATTCACTTGGACTCTCTCAGACCTACAGTGACCCATGAAGATTCCTATCAACGAGCATGTCAATGTCATACTAACTCAGCCTTTGACAGGAGTAATACGGCCTTACCAGCGACCTCAACAACGCTGCACCTTAGCAAAACCATAACATTTTAAAACTATGCGATCAGCTATGTATATTCTTCGTGTTACTTCGTCGGTTAATATTAAACAGAAATCAAACTTGTCAAATACACGAAGAAAAGCGAAAGAGATTCTTAAATGTTGAATAATCCGTTCATATGACTCTGAAACGCTTGGCAGGGTGCAGTGCTGTGTGGAAGTTAGAGGGCCGAGGCTACAGCTCCTTGAGACTCCTTCGTTACTCCATCATACTCAAAATTATAAGGTCCTTTGTTTTCATCGCTTCAAAGTGCCGTTTATTGAGATATACACTGGTGTGCAAAACTTAAGCAACAATGTAAAAATTAAGCAGAGATAACCATGAAATTGCAGAAAAGGAGGTCTGGAGATCAGTACAGTGAACACGTAAGTCAGTAGAAACGTCATGCGTATGCAAATATCAGGAACGAAACGTCAGAAGCGACGTGAGCGTACGCAAAACGCGTGATGTCGGCGCGTGCTGTTCAACAGTAAAATAAAATGAAGGACGCAGACGCAATTCAACATATTCGCTGCAAGTGCCAGTGAGTCAGTTCGTGAAATATGGCTAGAAGAAATCACCTGGACGACTTCACACGTGGAAGAATGATCGGAAAGCTGGAGGAGGAGCGTACCGTCACCAGTGTAGCTGCAGAGTTCGGAATCAACAAAAGTGTCGTTTCGCGCGCTTGGAAAGCGTTCCAAACCACAGGTACAGCTGTTAGAAATGTTGGTGGTGGCCTCCCGAGGACGAAAACTTCAGGGGAGGACAGATGAAGAAAGCTCAGAAAATGGAATTTTAATGACACAAATATAATATATTATGTATAACCACTCACATCGAGACACACACAGATAAATGCTGGAATCGAGAGGGAAACTTTCTTGGCGATAAGGCCCGTGCAATGCCGGGCTAAGCGGAGGGGAAACAGATCCGTCTGACGGGGTAAGGGGGTAGAAAAAATTTCGAAAAAGAGAATTTTAATGACATTAATATACAAATCACACATGCACATGGAAGTGCTGACACTGAGAGGGGATGCAGAAATTTCCAGGGTGATAAAGTTAGACTCGAAAAAGGCCATGTAGCTAGTATTTTCTGTTATGAAATTTAAATGAAATGGCCCCAAAAAGTAATAGAAGGCCTGGATTAAACATTCATGTATAATTCTTTTTATTTTGATAACTAAGAATATGCACGTTTTTCTTATAAATTTAAATGGTCATCTAAATTTGTACAATCTTGAACTTTTTGATAAACATTTGCTCTATCAGATTAATAAATTTCGGAAACAATGTTTAAGGATAGTTTTTTTTTAAAAAAATGATTTTTCTTATACTTTTGTTCTTTAAAATTTCAGCAGTCCAAACAACTGTAAATTTAATTTGTGGGAAATGTAGTTCTTTAACATGTTATGTGAATATCTAGCTTTGGGGCATATGTCGTAATGTCCACAAACGAGCTAAAATTATTGCCCTGGAACATAAAATGTTTCCACTTAATACTCTTTTAAACAATAACTAAATATCACATTCAGCCACGAAAACATTTCTAAAACTGAATTAAAATAAAAACTTCTCGAGGGAAAAAAATTTAATTGCTGGAATCTTTTATCGAGATTAAATGTATATTTATATATTATAAAACCTATCTCAAAAATTGATTGTAGCGTTTTTTTTAATGGCCAGTAATAAAAGATCCATTCTTTTCTTATTTAAATTAAATTAGGATTTCAGTAGAAAAAAAAAACTTGAAGGAAGTCATTAGTGAAGTTAAAGATTAAAATATTTTAATGGAAGTTTTTGAAAGCTATATATATTCTACCGTTATACAAAATGTGCTTAAAAAGACAGAAAATGCACTGACTTCCAAAAGCTATTATCATTATTTATTGGTAACTAAGCAACCGAACCATTAAATGAATAAACTTTTGAATTGTTTTTTCATTACGTCTTCTAATCTTTATCTGTATATTTCGTTTGCATATGCCTTTTCCCCCCATTACTTTGGTGGTGGGAAAGGGGGTACTGGTTCTCTCCTTCTAAATAACCCCTCTTTTTACACGTTGAATTTTTTGTGGAACTCTTTGAGTAATAAACATTTTTTTAATTAATTTGTTATTCGGTCTAATATTAAATAGCTACTATATTGGATATAGTTTTTTTTCTTCTGTTTTCACGTTTGTGAACTTTACAAATATATTTTGCGTTTACTCGCTAATTTTAAGTAGCTAATAATGATGAAAGCAAAACACTTTTTAAGTTACTAATGCTTACACTTTAATACTTTTACTCAAATTTCCTCGATAATATTTCGAAATCATTCTGACCAAGGAAAGGTCAGAATGATTTCAGTCAATGGGCTAGTTGGGAAACGATAATAAATAGAACAAACTTATTAAAGTATTTACGATAAATATGCAAATTATGTTTTTAAACAACAATAATAGTAGCAAGAAAGTGTGAAGCGGTAATACTGAATCAATATAAAGTAGATAATCTCAGAAAAATTTAAAAAAAATTACATTAAGGTTATTTAAAAGTTTTGAGCATTTCTAAGTTGAAATGAATGTAGAGATTGTTTGATAATTTCACAAATGTGGCAAATTTGTTTCACCGAGGCAATGTGTATATTTGATTATTCGTTTTGAACTCTGATTCCTCTTAAATATTTAAAATATCTGACAAAAAAAAATTTCTTGAGAGATATAGAACAAATAAAATGTATAAATATTTTATAGTATAAGAAAATTATGTAAATAACATTAAAGAGCATTATAAAATATTTTGAAAATATGTTAGATAAAAACATTATTCGAAAGAAGAAACAAGACAGGTGCATTTATACGTATCATGGTATCATTTTAAACTTATATTTTGTTTATAGGGTGTTATTGCTGAAGGGATCTCAGGGGTGAAAATATAAACAATTTTCAAAAACAGGCATAATTCTTTAAAATTTAAATTAAAAAATTCAAATCTTTTACACATTATTTACAAAGATTTATGGTTTCAAAAAAGTACAAAATGTTTGAAATATAATCATGATTTTAAAAATTATAAGCATATGAAAACAAGAAATAATTCTGTAATAAATATTATGTAATTCTAGCGTTATACACGTTATTTTCTAAAATAGTAGCCTTTGATATATATAAAACTTTACAGAATTACAAAATGTATCATACTCTTTAAACCCTACCTAATTTAAGAATAATATATCGTTTGTATTTCCAAATGTTTGAAAAATACCAAAATTTAAAAATTTTTTAAAAGATGTAAATTTTTTTTGTTTTTTAAAAAATATAATTTATTATTCTATTTATTTAAAAGTACTACAGTGTAATATGTAAAAGGGTTCATTTAACTTCATAAATCAACTTATTGCTAGTAATTAAAGCTACTATTTTAGAAAATAGCATGCGCAACGTAAAACATAATTGATATTTCTTATAAAAATGTTTCTTATATTTTCATATAATTATAAATTTTAAAATTATGATTATATTTTAAACATTTTACACTTTTCTGTAGCCCTATTCCTTTATAAATAAGGTGTAAAAGATTCGAATTATTTAATTTTAATTTCAAAAAGTTGCATATATTTGAATATTTATATTTTCAGTCCTCTAGAGAAAGTTTACACCCCTGAGGCCTCTTAGGGAGAGGCTATTTAAATATCTTTACCCCTTTAAGAACATATGCACATATCAGATTTCATTAAAATCGGTCCAGTAGTTCGAGAGATAATGGATCAAGTCTGCAAATTCTCTTAATTTCTTACACCAGTGTATTTGTATACCTTAAAACTTGTAACAATTATTTTCCTTGAATTCTGTGTTACATATATTTACAGCTCTTATCTAATTCTAACTAAGGATTAAATATTCATATTAAATACATTCTTTATTCCTCTCACAAGATATGGCCCATCTCGAGTTTCGTTTGAAATTTCTGGTCAATTTTTGCCTCGATTTATCCTATGTTTAAGGATAACATGAAGGAATATAATTTTATAGTAACCAAAATATTATCTTATTAAAGACATTTTTCGAGAGATTTCTTTAAAATTTTCGAAACGCGATTTTTATACACTACCAGCTTCAATTTTTTTCATATTAAATATTTGATTTTTTTTCTTTTTACACAAAACGCACAACAATAAGTGATAATATATACTTGGTATATAAAAAGTCTTCGTTCACGTACTATTGCTTACATAAACAATGTAAGAAATTTTAAAAACTGGAATTTGAAAAAAAATTTAAATTGCATTTTATTTACTTCATTTCAATTACTGAAAATAATAAAAATAAATTCGAAAATAAGGACAGCTTTGTAGCCATACTAACAAAAATCAAGTAGAAAAGTCTGCGTTCACTGTTTTACTATCAACTATAAAAATTATTTAAAAAGGATAATGAGGTACTTAATAGCTGGTTGGATAACTTCGTCTTTTGAGAAATTCCTGTAGTCGTTTCGGCATTGAATTAACAAGTATAGTGGTTTCTTCTGCAATTATCTTCTCCCATTCGTCCTTAAGAACACTCTTCAGCATATCCTTGCTAGATACATTGTGTTGATGAATCCTTCGCTTCAGCAAATCCCGTAGGTGTTCTATAGGGTTCAGATCAGGTGACCGCGAGGGTGTGTGCAGTTGATTTACGACATTATGCAAGAGCCAAAGCTTCACAATCTTAGCGGTATGCTTAGGATCGTTGCCGTGTTTGAAACTAAATGACGATTCTAGGCCGAGTTTGGTGGCATTTTCCTTTAAATTATTTTCAGGACACCAAGATAATCATATCTGTTCATAATTGATTCGATATGCTCCAAGTTACCAACACCATTGCTTGCCATGCACTCCCACATCATGACTTCATCGCCATCGTACTTTACAGTCGGTACTAAATGCTCTTTTTGAAGTGCCGTACAAGGTTTTCTCCAAACCAATTTACGACCTTTTATGCCGAAGATGCAAAGTTTGCTCTCATTGGAGAATATCACAGTCCTCCAGAACTCCAGAGGCTTATGTATATGATCTCTCGCAAAAGCTATCCACTTAAGCCAGTTGGTCATTGAAATATAAGGCTTTCTGCGAACCACTCGACTTAGATATCCGGCATTTTTTAAGACTTTTCTTGCAGTATCTGCACAAATGTTTTTTGATGAGCTTCTCGTGAATGTCTGCGCCTATTTGAATCGCAGTGAAAAGCAGATTTTTTTTCACCAAGGATATCATACTTTATTTTTCTCTGGTTGTGAGTTTAGATGTTATTTCATGTGATAGCTTCAAAATTGATCGTAAATGTACTTCGCAATTGTATAATTATGATGCAAATATGTAAAAATAACTCAAGTTATATAAAAAAGGTTTCTATAAATTAATTATTCTATTTAAGAGAATGTATGCAATCACTAGAATATTTTATTTTTCACTTTTGAGTAGGATTTCAAAACACTGAAAGGTGTTGAATTTTACTTAGATGTACCCCTTGGCGACAAAAATGTGGCCGCGGTAGCCGAGTGGTATAGGTATCGGACCGTGGCTTACCTTGTCATGAGTTCGAGCCCAGTACCACTAAAGATCCACCGTGTAGGGCAGCGATGCACGTTAAATCTGTCGAGAGCTGAAACGTCCTCCTGTTGGTGTGGTGTGGTGTGGTAGTTAGGAGAGAGGGTACCAGCTCAGGTGTCGTCCACGTCACTTGATCATGGTTCAAAATTACGTGGTCTGTCGCCAAAAAGCCCTCGTGTAGCTGAAAAGTGCGACGTTAATATTCAATCAATCAATTGGCGACAAAAATTACTTGGCAAACAATTAAGTCTAGCATTTATTGATTTAAATATACAATACCATAAATTGCAAATAAACTCTGAACCATTATTAACCATAAAATTCTAACTTACTAATCTACATGGTAACAAAATTGAAATTGCTACTAACCTTTACAAATCACATGTTGATTTCAGTCGTCCAGTTGATTGCATCACCTTTTGAATATCCAATAACGTCAAATTTGAGAAGTTTTGAATCCAAATCATAATAGTCCAACATTTGTTATTCCGCCAATTTGTTGCTTGACCCATTTTTCCAGCAGTTTATGTTTTACCTATTTCTGCAATGACCAAAATGATTGACACATCTTTTACAGTGCATACCTATATTCATCGCATACCTATATTTATATACCTTGGCAAATTATTGTCGTCACATTGAACATAAATCCATTACAGAAAAACGAACTGTCACATTTTGCCATTGTTTTTTTCCCTTCCGTCGTGAGTGCGTGAATATTGACGTCACACTATTCAGTTACTCAAGAGTTTTTGGCGATAAACCTCGTAATTCTGTACCATGGTCAAGTGACGAGGACGACACCTGAGATGGCAGACCCTCTCCTAACGTCCAAACCACACCAACAGGAGGACGTTTGAGCATATACCAATTTATCGTGCATCGTCTCCACCCTACGCGTCAGAGGTCTTCAAAGGTTCTAGGTTCGAACTAGGACACACCGGCCACAAGTTCGTTACCTTGACCACTAAGCTACCGCGGCCCGTTTGAGTAGCTAGGTTAAAGTACTTATATATATGTCTGAGATTAATATCTGCTTTCCGGTGAGAGATACATGTAGAAAGTCGAGATCGCAGGTTGGGTGTCGAATTGTTGTCTAAATGAGACCCAACAGTTTGAGACATATTGGTTCGCAGATCTTTGAATGAGACAGAATTTGAAAGTGTTCGGTACACTCCACTATAGGCCATATTGGAATTGAGTCGCAGTTTTGAAACCTGAATCTACCGAAGACTGTGTCTAGAATAACTGGGAGTTCCAAATACTGAATCGGGTCTTGAAGTCCTAGAAATATTGGGAGTTATATTTACGTCGCTCTATAAAGCTGCACGAGGGTTTTTTGCGACAAACCGCGTAATTTTGAACCATGGTCAAGTGAGGAGGACGGCACCTGAGCTGGCAGACCCTCTCCCAAACTTCTACACCATTCCAACGGGAGGACGTTTGAGCTTCAACACGTTTAATGTGCATCGGCCACTTCTGCACGGGTCTTTAACGGTACTAAGCTGGAACCCATATCATACCATCCACGTGTCCAGGACCTTGACCACTATGCTTCCGCTGTTGATGTAATATTGGGAGTGGAGGCCACTGATCATGCATCAAAAACGTCACTTAAACATGATTTGAAATTACGGATCCGTTGTCAATAACGATAGATTAACTCTAAAGCGCCATTGATCTAAGCCAACCAATCTTATCAAAGCAGTTTTAGAAGATGAAACTCGTAACAGTTCAGGTGACAAGCGGCAAGATTCTTAATTATAGCTGTAAGAGCGACAGTGTTTTGATATTTAATATATATTGTTAAATCCTACGATCTTGGACAATACGCATCGTACTTTGAACCACGGCAGAGGCGCAACATAAGCCCACGCAACCCTGGCATCGCGGGGACGGGGCAGAATTCTAGGAGGGGGGCAAAGTCTGATAGTATTGCATTGTAATCTTTTGTAAGACCCGGATTGGGCTCAAATCCTAACTATGCAGGGTCCCTAATATTCTCCGTTAAGCTACTGAACCACGGTAGCATGATTGATTGATTGAATATTAACGTCGCACTGTTCAGCTACACGAGGGCTTTTGGCGACGGACGACGTAATTTTGAACCATGGTCAAGTGACGTAGACGACACCTGAGCTGGCACTAACTACCACACCACACCAACGGGAGAACGTTTCAGCTGTCGACAGATTTAGTGTGCATCGCTGCCCTACACGGTGGTCTTTAGTGGTACTGAGTTCGAACTCGGGACAAGGCAAGCCACGATCCGATACCTATACCACTCGGCTACCGCGGCCCCACGGTAGCATGGCGAGATCGGCATCTGAATTGAGATCATACTCTTTGCATCCGTGTAGTCTATGAAAAACGATGCAATCTCTGGATTTTTTACATTGATTCTTGAAAGGAAATCTAGCCCACGAACAAAGGGTTGAAGATACAAAATAAACATCTGGGAGGGGAATAAAACGACCACTTTAGCAACCGAGGAGGATGGAACAAGCCCCCATCAACACAATTCGTTTCATGAGTGATTCCCAAAGTGATCTACACAGACCCACAGGGGTCGATGACGACCTTCAAGGGGTCTCCACCAGCGAAAAAATAATTTGGGAATCCATGAGGTTTAAAGAAGGGTGTATGATAATAGCTCTCATTAAACCAGATCGTGACTTTATTCTTTGAAAAAAAATGATCTATTGGAAACTAGATTTCACCAATTTAAATGATTTATTTGCTAAATCTAGTGAAGTTTATTTGTGATTACTAGGTGACAGCATAAATTTTACTAAGACAAGTCTCATTTCAGCATTTTTTTCCAAGAATAAAGCTAAAGAAGTATAATATTAAACGTTGCAAATTTTCTCATTTTGTCACAATCTGTCTGGACTTTTTAACAAAGGTTAAACATTTAAAGACCCTTTACTCAGATTTTTAAGCTAGAATCAAGATCACTTTTTTAAAAAGTAATACCACAGTAGACAGTGAATTCATTTAGTCACATTAGAAAAAAAATGTCACATTACAGTCATATTAGTAACTTATCAGAATAGGCCTTAATAAAATAAAGTTTAAAAAGCAATTTTGGCTTTAAAAAGACATGCCTGATATTTGTCATGAATATTGTGAGAAAGGTTTTTAATTGCTTTTCCTAATGAGAGGGAGTTTCAATGAGTTTACCAATCTCAAGAGCAAAAATAGAAAGGAGGAAAAAAGGAAAAAGAAAAATAAAACTGAACACTTACTAACAAAAGGAGATTTAGGGTTAAACCGGAATAGATTGATATTAAATTTTGAAAATTTGTTATTGAAGTGGCAGATTCATCCCTATACTTTAAAGCATTTGTTTGTTATTCAGTTATTTTATGTATCAATTTAATTTTAATTTGATTCATTAACACGTGCTTCTTAAATTTTAAACACTATTCTTCACTATAGTAAGAAGTTTCGTTCTTTTAAAGTAAGTAGTAGTACCAGCTGACAAAAAGACATTTAAGCTCATAAACTTGCAAAAATTCAATATTAGGTATAAGCAAGGGTCTAACCGAAACCAAAACATACTGCACGGGGTCTACGAGACAAAAAGGTTTGGGAACCTCTGCTTTACATTAACTGTTTTATTTTGCCTTAAGTCTCATTCAACTAAGGCACCAAGCTGCAAATGGAGATATGCAGCCAATTAAAGACCTTTGCAGAAAGCCACCATTCTCTGCTTTATACCTTGATGAGTCATTATTAACGCCGTTCTCTAAAACCTTGTGAATGTTATTCGAGATAGACCTCGTAATTTTGAACCATGGCCAAGTGACGAGGATGACATCTAAGCTGATCTTTCTCCACGACTCGTCTTCAGTGGCATTAGGGAAGCCATGTAGCCTAGTGGTCAAGATCATGGACTGATGGCTGGCATGTCGCAAGTTCGAGCTTAGTACGGCTGAAAAGCCACCGTGCAGAGGCGGCCGATGCACGTTAAATATGTCGAGGCTCAAACATCCTCTCGTTTTTGTGGTAGGGAAATTAGGAGAGAGGGGGTGCTAGGTAGGCTATGTTCCTCGTCACTTGAACATGATTTAAAATTACTAGATCCATCGCCAATAGCCCTTGTGCAACTTCATAGTGCGATGTAAATGTAACTCTAACTCAGTGGCATCAGGCTAAAGCAAGTGCCGATCACGATTTCGTGACCACGACTACTAAGCTATCTCTGGAATCTTTCTGCCTTGGTGTGAATGTGTCTTTACTTGTTCAATATAGAGTTATACCGGGCGTTTCAAAAGTCACGCACATCCACATGGTAATCCTTGTTGTTTAAAAATCAAAAGGGTTGGTTTAGATTTCTGTCACTAGATGGCAGTAGGGACCCCATCATAAGAAGGTTTGAACGTATCAGGCATCAGTTTCAAAATACTTGTCAGTTGTAGTCGGTTGAGCATAACGGGAGGTGTATGATGTTTTCCCAAGAACAAAGAATAGCCATCGTGGAATTTTATTTCACTATAAAATCTCATTGCAGTGTGATAAATGCATTTCAGCAGAAATACCTAGGTTAAACAGCACCAAATGCATCAACGATAACACTTTTATTGCAATGGTTCCGTGACACAGTATAGGTTGCAGACAGGAAACGATCGGGTAAAGCGTCCATAGTGAAAACGAAAGTGGCAGATGTGGAGACCGCTTTACAAAGAAGTCCATTGAAAAGTCCGTCCGTCTACCTTAACATCATTACGGAATTCATAGCCTTGCTGAAAGTAATGAAAGGTATACTCTTGGTTGCAGCAAGACGGCGCATAGTGTCACGCATCGCAGGAACAGTACGGAAGTTTTAACTGAATTTTCGATGGTCGTGTGATTTCTGCAGGACTTTGGAAATCTCGTTTACCTGACCTGTCGATTCAGGATTTTTCTTTGGGGATATCTGAAAAATGCCGCCTTCAGGAATAATCTCCATACGCTTGATGAACTTAAGAGTAACATCCTTCATGCAATATCGGACATTAATTCTCGCAATCTTCCTTAAGTGTCAATTAATCTGGTAAAAGAGTTAAATTGTGTGTCCAGGAAAACGGACATCATTTTGATTATTTATCTTGATTTTACCATGTCTGACACCTGACATTAAAGAAAACCATTCAACTTTTGTTTGTCCTTTGTTCTGTTTGTTAACATAATTCATATGTCTTTAAAACTAAACCACAAAGGTTGATGTGCGTGATTTTTGAAACACCCGGTATAATAATTATTCACTACAGAGAAGATAAAACTTTGTGTTTAACCCATTCAAGATCATGATCACACATATGCGATCACGCGTTTCTCTCTCAAAGACCTACAGTTTCATATATATACTTGTGCTTTCCCTGCTCTTACGACATTCATCACACCGGTCTGATCTGAGTTTGGAACGTTTTTATATAAATTTTTTCAAGGCACTGGATGGCGGTTAAAGTGCGTTTTTAACACGCTTTTAAAAGTTTCACTTGTATGTAACGAAATCGTTGAACTCGATTTTTACCCACTTTAAAAAAAGGCCAGTTTAATTCTAAATTTCGCACACTTGTCAAGGACTGATGACAATACAATTATTTCATAATTTTGTTTCATTTTTCTAATCAGGATCCTCAGGAATAAGGATTCTGGAGATTTGGCGACTAATTCCTTACGTCGTTTCCAGATTTGGCGACTAATTGCAAGTACCCTTTCCAGATTTAGCGACTAATTGCAAATACCCTTTCCAGGTTTGGCGACTAATTCCATGTTCAATTTCCAGATTTGGTAACTAAAAGATTAAGTAAAATGGAAAAAAAAGTCCTACAAAAGCGAAAACGTTTGAATTAGTAATTTCTTACCATAATATAAACAATATTGTCTTGTTCTTAAATGGAAAAAAATTATGATCTAACCCACAGAGTTTCTCAAACTGTGGGAGGGGCAAGCATATCAAAGAGTCCAAAATAAAGGATTTAAAATAATTATTAATTTACCGAAATGAGAAGCAAAAAAAAAATACATTCTGACATGATAAAAACAAAGTACATATTAACACTGATATAAGATACTTATAAATGTATCAGAGAGGCAAAAAGTGTTTAGTAATTGAATTATCAATACTAAATTAAAAGCATGTGTAGAGTAATTACTAGTGACTTCCATAGGCTTATCATATACAAAACATAATACGTATATCGGTACTATGTGGAGTTTATAATATTAAAGTCGTATTGTAGCTTTTGCGTCGAAGTATATTATTATTGCATTCAATACATTGTTGTTGTATGAGAGGAGCGCGAGGAAAATTATGACTCAAAATTGGGTCGCAAATATGGGAACTTTGAGAAGTGCTGTTCTAACCGCTAAACTCATAATTAAAGTCTGTTTTCTAAATTCGCTTTACAGATCTGTGGAATGAAACATCACTTATTGCTTCATTTTACAAAAACAGCTGATAATTGATTCAGACGTCTCACCAGATCAAACAATTTCTCAATAAACTCTTCCATTCAAAAAGTGCACTTTTGTGTCTAATACTGAAGCAAGTTTCAGAAAGAATATTGAGGTCTTTTTAATGAAAAATATCACGACTTTACACCTTTGGCATGAAATATTTAAAAACTTAGCTCTTCCCCAGATTCCTTTTAGTTGGCAGATCCTACATTTTGCAAACCAAGCCGTATTGACCCACTGATAGGATGTCAATGGGTATTCTAGATTCTAAAAAGTGACGCATTTAAGAATAATTCACCAACGAATAAATGTAAGTTTAAAAGACTAAAAATGCATGCTTTTATTGCAGATCGAACTAAAAAAATAAATTATAGTAAAAAAAACTAAAAAACACGCTTTTCTGTTTAATAGAACTAAAAAGTAAAAAAAAAAAAAATACTTCGTAATATAAAAATAAAATGATTAACGATAAAATCAATGCCATTATGATAAAAGCGTGTGGGGTGCTTTGAAGAGGAGACCGGGACAAGATGACGAATGTCTTAACTTTTACGTTTTCAACTAAAAGAGAGAATCAGCATCAACCAGACACACTCCTATCGACCGTTTGGTAAACAATGAGATTCAGAAAACATCATTTTTATGTTAGTTGTGAAGCTGTGATTGTTTACCGCTGTGTGCTACGTTATAACTTTTTGCATGCGTAAATAAGCTTTGCTACAGGCACAGGTAATATTCATCATTTTTCTTTAGTATTTATGAGTAAATTAGTTTAAATGCTACCTAATACCACGAATAAATGTCAATTAATCGACTTCCTTCATGGCAATGGAAACAAATATTTTTAAACAAGCTGTCTGGGGCAAGATCATGAGCTCGTCATCATATGCCCGTGTTTCGGAATTTATTAAACTAACTACACTCATGTCCATAAATTAAGGACAATGAAGTTCAGACAAAGAAAGAGACAGAAGCAAAACAAATTGGACTTATTTGTAAAGTCTATTTATTAAACAAAAGGTAAAGAGCAAAAAAGAAGCTATATGTTTGACATAATTAATAAAAATTGCGATTTTTACTCCCTGGAGCAAATTTCAAAAAAGAACCTATTTACAAAAAACAGTATATCATGGTTAGTATGATGGTAAATACGGAGTATGTCTCCCGGACGATGCAATACAGGCCTTAAAACGCCTAGGCATGATGAGTATCAAATTATCAATCTGATCTTGGGAAATATTACACCACTCATCAAGCAATGCCCTCCGAAGTTCCGGTAGACAGGTGGGAGGGGGTTGACGGGCTGCAATTCGTCGGCCAAGCATATCCCACACATGCTTTATTGGATTCAAGTCCGGTGAGTATGCTGGCCAATCCATACGGGTGATGTCCTCCGATTGAAGGCATTCGTCTACAATGTTTGCACGGTGAGGACGGGCGTTGTCATCCACAAACAGAAATTCAGCACCCATGGCACCCCGAAACAAACGTACATGTTGTTGCAGAATGACATCCCGACAGATGTGGCCAGTCATCGTTACACTCTGAACATGCAGGTCAGTTCTGGAACCACAAGAATAATTCCTCCCCAAACGAGCCATCCTGCACCACCGTAACGGTGTCGTTCAATGGTGTTCTCTTGGTGGTAACGGGTACCTGGCACTCTCCATATTAATGTCCGGCGAGAATCAGACTGCAAACTGGAATCGTCGGAAAACATCACATAAGACCACTGTTGTGGTGTCCACAATGCATGCTATCTACTCCAGGTTAATTGCAGGCGACAGTGAGTTGCGGTAAGTGGAACACATCTGACAGGCCTACGAGCATATAGACCAACTAGCTAGTATACCCGTTCTTCGCCCGTGTTAATTAAAAAATTAAAAAATACAGACTGAAGGATAAAGAAGTTTTTAATGAGTTAATTTTACGTGAATTGTATAAATTAAACAAAAAAAAAGCTTTTTACATAACTCAGCTGAACCAAAAATCATGTTTGCTAAATTTTGAGTCTTTAGATATAGTTTCTGATTTATTATTATTATTATTGTTTATGACGCCCCGTAACTTTCTTGTGGGTCGATTTTTGAAAACACCTACCTGCTCAACAAAAGTATCACATTGTTACAAATTTTGTGTAATAAACGCTAAAAATAATGTAAATAATTTTTATCTGGATGTGCAATGCGTTAATATTACTTTCTGATGCATTTATTTATGTTAAATAGCTGTTACCCGCGACTTCGTCCACGTGGAGTTTAAGAGAAAACAGTGTTTATTCACTTCGCAGAGTTTACGAAAACTTTTCTTCTACTTTGTGAATCTATGTTTCTTTTTTGTTTTATTATTTTTTTTGTTTTTTTGTTGAGCAAGGGGTAAAAGGGACGCATGACCTTTGATACTGTCGATAGTGTGAGGACTAAAATCTTTTTAGGATCAAAATAGGTCTAAGTAGCAAGTAGGGTGAAACGCGAACACAAACGAAGCCGCAAGGAAGAGTGTGAAAGGGACGCATGACCTTTGACAATGCAGTTAATGACTGTAAAATCATTAGGATCAAGACATGAATGGGAAATGTCGCGAATGGCAGTTACCTAATCAAAGAAAAAAGTTTGATATAACTGTCAGCAATCGTTGAGACAGAAGACCCACGAAATAAAATAATCCCTATTAAATAAAAAATAATCCCTATTAAATAAAAAATAATCCCTATTAAATAAAAATAATCCCTATTAAATAAAAATAATCCCTATTGAATAAAAATAGTCCCTATTGGAATAAATAATCCCTATTTGAATCGGATATTGCCCACTATTTCATTGGTTTTAATTATATTTGCTCGGAATCCTAATTTTTTTTCTAAAATAAAAGTAGCCTATGTTATTTCTTATAACATTAGTTATCTGCAGTGAAAGGTTCGTCAAAATTGGTCCAGCCGTTTCAGAGATTAGCCGGAAGAAACAGACAGACAGATAAAAATTTTAAAAATTGATTTTTTTCATGTAAGTACCGTATATACTTTTAAATGCATTTAGTAAAAAGCTGTTAATTTCAAATTACAGACACTTCATTTTTATTTATATGTATAGATGTGCCCTAAGCGTCTGTACATGGTCTGCCTTGAAACTGTCGAAGAGAGCTAACGAGACAGGTCTGATGCTGTGCTCCGTCTGTTTCTTTTGGCAGTAACTGCCAAATACCGGTCCTCATTCGTCGTTGTAACTAGAGGGCGACCTGGTGCTGTAACATCTACTCACATTACCATCATCTTGGAATCGTTGCCAAAGCCTGGAGATGACACTCTGGGCGATTCCAAGTTCCTAGGATACTTCCAGCTGGGAACGTGCACATTCCAGTCGTCCAATAATTCTATCATGTAAAAATCATCCAAATGCTTCCTTTGTGCCATAACTATGCGGTTATTGCACTGAAAGGCTTTTAAAGTGCTTGTGAACAATTTTACTTCTTTGCCACCATTTCTTATATACCCCTCTCTTACACTCTCGTCATTGTGACGTACTATCTGCGCCATCTGGTGGTTTCCTGTAATTTGCATATTCTTTTTCAAGATGTTTGTGATAATTATACAGGTGAAATTTTTATTTTAGAGCTCAATTTCTGTGTGATTCTGAATTATCCTTAATTTATGGACATGCGTGTATGCTGTTTATTCAATTAAATACCGTTAACGCTTGTTTGCCTGTGTGTTTTCCTGCGTCACCTTTCGCTTTTATCTCCACTGGGGCTGAGTCACGCATCGGATCAGAGAAGGATCGTTAGAAAGAAGGCGACCAGAGGAAGACATTTTCCGCCAACAACGTTATGGTCATTCATTCAGGGCAAACTATCAAAGATAAAAATATTTTTGAGCTTTTGAGCACCACTTACTTCAAAGCGGCTACATTTGGAAATTCCGTTAAAGGCCTTATAGAATGTGGGATCGATTCTTATAATCGTCTTATGTTTAGCGAACATGACTTTGCTGCTTCTAAAACTACTGATAATGTTATTGTTGGCGATGAAACTGAGAATAATAGTGCTAATCTTTAGACTCTGGTAGTAGAAAACAAACATATAAACCCTCCAGAAGAACCAGAATTTATGGAAAATGCTGATTTCGATGCACCAAAGAAGCCTGTTAGTGTTTTTGATCTCAAACCATTGCCTAATTAACCCACTGTGAGAAAAAAAAAGAAAAAGCAAAAAGAACTGAGCTCAAGCATTCTTAGAAGCACACTCATCAAAGAAATGTTAGAACAAAAGGAGAAGCAGAAGGAAGAACAGGAAGTTTTAAAAAACAGAGAAAAGAAGCTCGTGAAGTTAAAAAGGGAGTAAAAAAATCAAACTAATTTCCTGTAGGCAATAAGTCTAAGCCAAACAGTCAAGCATCAGCTTCAAAGGATGTTGTTATAAGATGTTCTGCTTGTGAAGAGGAATATTGTGACCCAGTGCTGTAAATGCCAAGAGTGGTGGCATGAGGAATGTTCCAATTATTAAAATGGCATTTTTATTGGTGACTATTGTTAGCTGCACAACTAAACACTTCAACATTATGTTACGATGCATTACGCTTAGTTAGTAATAAGTAAAAGCATATTTATCATTTGTTAAACCATGTAACATATTCAAAAGATAAAATAAGTTAAACCTTTTTCAGTGTTGTCATATTGCACCAAGGCCAAAGCCATCTCGCTCCAGTACTAGGGCAAAATGACGATTTGTTTAAATTATGAAAAAATAAAATTATCCTTCATTTTTTTATTTGAAAAATTAAATGGTAATGCATTTAATACTACAAAGGACTATTCTAATAGTTCATATAAATTTAATTTTACTATCCTTAAAAATAAATTAATAAACAAAAATTTTTTAACATAGTCATCTTGCCCCGGTCTCCCCTACTACATTTTTAACAGTAACTGAGCATTTCGGAATAGAACTAACTAGTGACAAATTATAACACTTGACATAGAGCATCCCATGAATTTATCCCAATGACATTAATTTTCTTGTTAATCATTTTATTCTTACATTCAGAATTATTTTTTTTTTACTTTTTAGTTCTATTAAACATAAAAGAGTGTTTCTTTTTAGTTTTTTTTAAAACTATAAATTATTTTTATAATGTATTACAAAACTTTGAACTTCATTATGTACTTTCGGCTCCGAGTTTTTAAAATTAGATTTGGAATAATGAATGTAAACAACTACACATGTTTAACATTTTCCTGAAAATAGGGTCTTTAAAGTTTCGTGAGTTATTGCGTTCTGGATTTCAGTACATATTTCGACTAAATTGGAAAAAAGATTGATAACTTATTAGTTTATTGGACTTAAGTCATTCATATAATAATAATTTAAATATTTATTTTATTTTTCGTAGATGATTTATGTAATGTATATTTTGTGATGGTAGATTCACAATTAAATATAGATTTTAGCTCAATAGCTAAATTTAATCATATTATCATCGCAACATGTGTCAGAAACGTACTTCTAATTCGAAAGTAGCCAGTCAGCCGCTGTTCACCGTTTATAGGAGGACAGCGTTGCCCGAGGAACACCACTTGGAGGTCGGCTACCTGTTGTCCCTCGAGGGCTGTCGTTCCTTCTCTCACTCCTGATATATACATTCTGGACAGCCCCGGGGAAGTCGAATCTTGCGACATCCCCTTCACTAGTACTCCTATAGAATATGGGTTCATCTGCCTTGTCTCTAAATCGGGTAAAACGGAACAGTAGTCGTGCGTTTATGGGAGGGGGCGAGGATCAACGCGTCCACAACAAAAATACCCGGCACGCATTCCGGAAAAGTGAATATAATTCAAAACCTTCATTACAACAAAGAATTTAGAAAAGGGACTGCCAAACGTAAAATGATTGAATTAAATTATTAATAGTAAACACGCTATTCCAGCTTTTGGGTTCAGGAAATTTTGAAATAAAGGTTGGAAGCGTGCCAGGTGCTTTCCTGGAGGTCTTGAGGGGCAGCTGGCCCACAATCGTGTAACACGTGGGGGAACATGGAAAACCCCGCGCGGCCAGCTCGATGACGATCTCGTCCTGTCAACGAATATGATTTTCATCTTCCAGTTCGAAGAGCTTCGGCGCTCGGCCACTGGTGGGGCACTAACTGTGCGTTGGTTAAAGGGAAGTGGACCAACGCTGCCACTTTTTGGGTCACAGTTCGCATCTCTTTACAAAATTTGTCCTCCTTAATATATCGTCCTTAATAACATGTCAAGTTTAATCATTTTATTATTAGTATTGCCTAGGTTGCACGTAAGAAAGTTGAATACCTATTTGGAGATGTGTATAAATTATAATTTTCTAAGGAAAGAATGTTCCAACTGCTATATAATACCAAATATTCGAAACTGGTTGTTCTTTTTGAGTCAATAGTTAATGTTAAAATTTGCTAAAGAAAAGGCTGCCTAATATCTATAAGTACACCTGTTTTCTAATCTATTTTTGTAAGCGAGTGATATCAGAGTTTAATAACCCTGTGTTCGTTAGTTTTTCTTTTTAAAATTTTAAATCCCATTTTCTGGGACTCTCAAAACTGATTTTTAGTTGATTAAATAATCTGGAGATGAGAGAGAGGGCAATGGATTTTTCTCATGAGAAAACACTCGCGTAAATTCTCATAGCTGAAAGGAACTGAAAAGGCCATTAAGAAGTCGATATGAATTTATACGGTCCCAAGATGAAATATCGCAACCAAACACTAAAAGAACAATTTACTATGTTAGGTTTAAATTTCAAATGTGATTTAGGAAAGAAATCAGCAAAAACTATTGTCAGTGGAAGATTTTTAAATAAATCGACTTTAAGCATAAACGTAACGTGTTTTAGAAAAGTATTCTTTTCAATAAATAATACCACATATAACCCAACAATATAGCACACTTTTTTCAAAGTTAGAAACTTATTCAGTATTTTTTGGGGCTAATTTATTAAATATTTAACTAGATTTAAAAAAAAAGAAATTAACATTAGTTCTGTATATGAAATGAAAATTCTCTTGCATACTATTGTGAAGAACAGGAAATATGTTTCGTCTTGGATCTAAAATATAAAACGGGCACTTTTAAAAAAAATTTAATTGTTACAGTTTTTCTTTAAAATTTTTGTAAATCGTATGTCTGACATGCACGGGTACTTATCAAATAATTTTTCAAACTAATCCGACTTTTTTTTTTTAAAGAATTGAATGTGTTTGGCACTCACACATCATCAAAACTAATCTGGCATGTTTATTTTAACTCCTAGAATATTGTAACGGATTCTTTTTTTAAGTTGATTTTGATTTTAGTACTTTGTTTATAATGTATCAGCATCTTGACTCAACCACAGCGATCAAATGATCAATTTCTTAATGTTTATGAACCTAAAAGTAAATTCGTAAGGTATATAGCAAAATATTGATATACAGGGTGCCACTAAAACTTAACGATAATCTGGCAAAATGCGAAAAGGTGGGCTCATATCTGTCCCGGAAAAACATATAAAGAATTACCCTACAGTTGGTTAAGTGAGGAAGACTACATTTCGAGAAAAGTTGAAAATTGACACCTTGCACATCATGTAAAAAGCCACTGTGGCCACCAATTTCACAATTTTACGATGGGTTTTTCACTGACATCACTTTGCATAGTCGTACTATTAATCTCAGTCACAAGTCGGAGAAAACACTTAGCTGGTTTAATTAAAATTAACGTAATTTGTATGAGTCGAGGTTTAAGAAGATGTCACTTAAATTTGACTCTCCATAAAAAGAAAACTTTTCCACACAACTCCAGGCAAGTTTCTAAAATTTGGCCCATTCGTACAGCATTCGTACGTTTTTTTTTGTGTGCATAACAATCATGGAGAATATTTTTATTTGCCGCTCTTTCTTTGAACAAAATCTCGGTTGGTACTTTTCCCCACATCATTAGTTATTTTGACCACAAATTCCTCAATTTCACAGTAATTCTTTCACTAGCATGTGTGAACTTTTACAGCTGGGATATTAATCACAGTTACAAGTGGAACAAGACCATTTACTGGTTTAGTTAAAATTAACGTAGTTTAGGACTTTTTGAGTAAATGATGTCACCTAAATTTGACGCTTCATAAAAAGAAAAACATTTCATACTATTCTAAGCAAGTTATTTCAAAAGATGACCCGTTTAGTTGCAAATCCAAAATGGTATAACACTTTTAATACATTTCTATTCATAACAACCACTACCAGTTTGTCTTCTTTTACAAAATGAATTCATTTTAAAAAACTGAATCTTACGTATGAAATGTAATTTATCTTCTACACGAATGCAAAGTTTTGGCCTTTTTAAAAGTGACCACTTGACGAGTCGGATGTAATTAGCTAAGTTTATTTCTTCCACTGCTTCAACAACCCTTTGCCGCAATTCGGTCCCCTTTTTGGATTGATTTGAAATAAACTTTTTCTTTCATGCAACCCCAATAAAAGAAATTGATGGGGTCAAAATATAGTGAACAAGTTGGTCATGAAATTGAACCATGAAGTCAAATCTACCTTCCGGGAGTTTCCATGACAAATGTTCCAGTGCAGGATGCGCATAATGCCTTGGCGCATCTTTTTTGGAACACCATGCATATCCATGTTGATGTTGAATAGCACATCTTCCAGCAGGCCTGGCAAATTCTTTTGAAGAAAATTCACATATTTAACTAAATTTAAACTTTGGGGTTAACTCAATCAGTCCAGATATTTTTTCCGTTTAATACTCTGGTCCACATGTTCATTTTAAGTTAAAATTGGGTTTGGTCTTCACACATCAAATGCGAGTTTTACGTAAGCCATTCATGCAAGTCAATTTAAAATATCCGTTCCTAAGATTCAGTTTTTTAGAATGAAGTCATTCTGTAAATTAAAATAAAACGGTGGTGGTTGTTATTAATAGAAATGTAGCAAAAGTGTTTTACCTATTTGGAATCGCCACTGAACGGGTCATCTTTTGAAATAACTTGCTTATAGAGTAGCAATGAATATTTTCATTTTATGAAGAGTCAAAGTTAGGTGACATCACTTTCTCAAGCAGTCTTAGACTACGTTGATTTTAACTAAATGAGTAAAGAGTTTTGCTCTGCGTTTGTAACTGTGATTAATATCCCAGCTATAAAAATTCACACACGTTAGTGAAAAAATCACAGTAAAATTAAGGAATTTGTGGTCAAAATACCTAACGATGTGGGGAAAATACTAACGAAGACTTTTTTCAAAGGAGTTCAGCAAATAAAAAAATTCTCCATGACTGTGTGTTGTGCACAGAAATAAACAATTGTTATACGATTTTGGAATCTTAACTGAATGGGTCAAATTTGAGAAACTTGCTAGGAGTTGTGTGTAATAGTTTTACTTTTTATGGAGAGAGTCAAACTTTTTTAAGTGTCATATTTAGTTTTCTCGAACCCTGACTCACATAAGTTACGCTAATAATAACTAAACCAGCGAAGTGTTTTGTCCGACTTGTGTGACTGCGATTAATAGTTCGGTTATGCAAAGGGATGTTAGGTAAAATGTCGTCGTAAAATTGTGAAATTGGGGTTGCAGTAGCTAATGATATGATGCTGGGTGTCAATTTTTTACATTTTCGAAAATGTGCTGGCTCTCACTTAACAAACTGCAGGGTAAATTTATATTTTTTGCAGGAGTGATATGACCCTCACCTTTCTCTTCGTCACCGAATATCATTATTTTTCAGGACATCCTGTAGAATGCACAAGAAAATATTTTGAATACTGATTTTAAGATAAAACATTTTCCAAAATGGAAGATGAAAACTTATACTTTAATTTTTTAACCTTATTTTTTCTAATAAAATATAGATTTGCGCATAGTAATAATTACTACGTTTAGACACTATAAAAGAAACACTAGTCATTCATCTTATTTTAAAAGTTATGGGAAAATTTTAGTTGTTAAAATGTCCAGCACCAGGTTGGCGAGATCTCCATAAGTCCGCCAATTTTTATGGTCACCGGGAAAATATGCAAGTAAACAAATGTTGATAAGCCAACCGATGTATCAAACATTACACAATTTTGGGTATCGATATTCGCATTGAAATAAAATAGCGGTTAAAATATTTTGGTACTCTGTAGTGAAGATGCTCACTGATTTCATAAGTGACAATTCATATGAGAGATATTTTAATGTAATAAAAAAGGCTTTGGGAATTTAAAAGTTTATTCACACAACTCTGCATATTCTGCATTGAATTCAAATATATCAGTATCTTTAAAAACCTACTATTCACTACATCATGTGCAACATATTTTAGTTACGGCATTTATTTTAATTAATATTATCCTTTGTATTTAATATCTCATATTCCGCTATTTAGCAGATATATTCAAATGACTAGCTTGGTCATTCTATTAACGCAAGGTTACTCGTACATAGTCAACCTCAAATTCAGACCCTCATCCACATCATATACAACATATAAGCTTAAAATAAAAAGAAAGAAATGTCATTTGCGTCAGCTTCCTTTCAAAAGAGACCAGACTTGCATTGCACGCCTAAGATTATGGTTAGGATATCACACTGATGTTTCCACAAAGTGCTGGTTTATTTTAAAATCAATTATATGAAACAACAGATTTAATTGCAAAAAGGTTTATACTAATTTTTTGCGTATAATTGTAGGGGAACCAAAATTTTAAAAGCTTTATTTGTCTTAATATCCTAGCAGTTTGCTTGTAAAAATTCTAATTACATCTATAAA